>MCJB01000658.1:55040-142450 GCA_002018475.1 Nicotiana obtusifolia | reverse complement strand
CCCCCCCCCCCCATCGCGAACTGAAACAGAAACTTGGGTCGTGTTTCGCGACCAAAAAGCGGTCCGCGAAGTGCAAAACGCGAACCGCAAAATGCTCCCCTGCGTCGCGAAATCAGCATTATGCTGAAATTACGCTTTTAACTCCTTGACCTATAAAAGGCACCCAAACTCGTTCCATTTCATTTTATAAGACCCCAAAACATCTGAACACTCTCAAAAACATCTCTCAAGGAACCCCCAAGCCCAAATCGATTCTTCTTCATCCAAACACAAGAAATCGAAGAAGGAAAGCGAAATTGAAGAAGTATGAAGGAACCCTAGCTGAGGTATTCCTTTTGCAAAACCCAAATCAAAGGCGAAGCTTAAAAATTGAAGAATCAAAGGAAGAGAAATAGATTAATCAACATGCAAGGTAAGTTCTTACACCCATTTGCTTAGGGATCCTTAAAAATCCATTACATGCATGTAAGAATCCATGAAATTGGGAATGGAAGTTATGGGTCTAAGTTAAACACCACCCATAGAGTGGGTCATGAACAATCTTGAATTGCATGTGTCCTAAATATGCTTAATAAGTCCAAGGGGGAAGAAATTAAAGGAAAACATCTCATGAACTTCTGAGATTGGATAATAGTAGCTATGAAGCATTGTAGAGTAACGATTGAGTTGTTCCCAAATTGTAGATTAAAGAGTTGGAAGCAGATGCTATATAAATATATGCGTTCCAGGTATGTAAGACTATACCGTCTTTTCCTTGCACGATTCCTGTCATATACAATGTCTCAAAGAAATCCCAAAAGATCGCTCTACTCTTAGAAGCTAAGAAAGCTCGTATTGTTCTTTCTATGGAAGATTTCTACATGTTGCTATCCATTTGATATCATGACACCCCACGAGTACAATCGATATAAGAACTACGTGTTATGTTACTACGCGAAGAAGAAGTAATAAGAACAACAAGAAAGAACCTAAGCCTTGAGTGAGATTGCTATGGATTGAATGTGTATGTATGTGTGATTGTATACGATTGAGTTAATGAAGATTGAGTAACAAGTAGTAACAAGAAAGAACATAAGTGAATTGCTATGAATTGAATGCTAAAGAATGTTTTACCTTAGGAGCTAGTGTTGTGTATGTTTCTTCCTTTAGAACGAGATTATCCTGGCTCCACAATAACAATAACGTTGAGGGAAGCCTTTGAGCCCTATAACAATGACGATAGAGGATGTTCTAAATGGTATANTAGTTATGACCGAGCCGTTGTGGCCGGGTAGTTATGACCGAGCTTGATATAGCCGGGTATGAGCCCAAAGAGGCACACATCGTTATGACCGAGCTTGATATAGCCGGGTATGAGCCCAAAGAGTATGAGCCCAAAGAGGCACACATGATTATGACCGAGCTTGATATAGCCGGGTATGAGCCCAAAGAGGCACACATGACTATGACCGAGCTTGATAAGGCCGGGTAAGGTTATGATTATAATGATGATTATGATTATGAGCCCGTGGAGGCATATATATTGGTTGTGGTCCTATAAGGACGTATGCGCGATGATTGTACAAATGGAATGAATATATGATGAATGTATTTGAACGATATGCTTGAAAGTAAGAAACCTATAGTAAAGCCGGTGTAAACTAAAGAGATGAATACTTAATGCATTGGATATAATGAACCTGTATGAAAGTAACAGACTTGTGATAATGAAACATGTCTTGAATCTCTGAAATGATGGAAATGAGTTCCATAATGAATATGCTAAGGTACGATGCCTCAGAGGTAAATTCCATTGTTATGAGTATTGTGATTTATCATGTTGCTTATGTTACTGTTTCAGTTACATTCCTGTCTTACATACTCAGTACATATTCCGTACTGACGTCCTTTGTTTGTGGACGCTGCATATCGTGCTGCAGGTCCGAATAGATTGACAGGCGAAGTTCCTCCACCGCTGTAGGTTGTCAGATCAGCAGACATAGCAGGGTTCATCTTCCGGACCTGCTATACTTGGGTATGCCTTTTGTGTAAAGTTTTTGGGCATGTCGGAGTCCTGTTCCGACGTAGGTTATGTTTTGGTATATATGTACTCACTCCTTAGAGGCTCAATAGACAATTGTCAGTTATGTGTAGTTAAGGGTTGGGCTATGTAAAGTTAAATTGCCGTATCGGCAAAGTATTTATTTTGTTGTGTGGTTTTGTATATAGCCCGGTTGATGATGTGTGGTGAATGCATGTTATGGTATGATAGGTTATTGTCGAAAAGTTTATGTTATCCTAGTTAACAGGTTAATGTTATTATTGTCAACAGGGTTCATGTCGTTATTGTCGTGTTGGCTAGTATGTGCACCTTATGAATAATAAGGGTAGTCATGTACAGGGTTCGCCGGTACTCTACAAGCAGGGTTCGGTGCCCGGTCGCGGGCCCCCGAGGTTGGGTCGCGACAGTGTCACCCTCGACAAGTAGCCATCATCAATAATTCAAGCAACTAGTGCCTCAAACCAAGACTACTCAAGATACTTACCACAAATAAGCCAAATCAATACTCCAAAAATGCCTTATTTCATAAATCGGCCTCTGAACGACTCGAATCTAGCCAAAAAAATAACTCAATAACATCAAATAAAGCTTTCTAAATCAATTCCAAATAATAAAGCTTCGATCTTTACTCAATTCCAAAAAACTCAACAAAAGTTAACCCGGGCCCACATGGTAAAAACTCGAGTCAAGGGATAGATCCATACTACCCAAAACCCCACGAGTCCAAATATGTGATTATATTCTAAGACCAAGTCCAAATCGACCTTCAAATCACTATCTTAAGTTGTAGGGAAAACCCCCCAAATTTCCCTCACAATTTCATGTTTTGGGTGTTAACAATCTATGTAGATCCTTGAAATAATACAAAAAATGAGTAGAAATCACTTGCCCCAAAGCCTTGTATGATAGTCTCCTTCAAAAATCGAATATCTCCAAGTCTAGGGTTAAAAATATGAGAGAATATGCTAAAATCCCGAAATTTGAACTTAATAAATTCTACCCAGCACAACCCTTTGCGAATGCGGTCACTGCCTCGCATTCGCGAAGCTCAAATAGTAACGACCTCAAAATAACCCATCGCAAACACAACACTACCATCGTGAATGCAATGCATAGATGCCCCTGGCTTACGTGAATGCGAGCTTCCTACATTGATCGCGAAGTCCAAGCTCTAGCCAACTCCCAGCCTGCCTCCCTTTTACGTAAATGCGACTCCCAGGATGCGAATGCGAAGACAAAATGCCACAACTCAGTGCGAACGGCCTCCAGCTCGCGAACGCAAAGTGCAAAACCAGCCTGGCCATAAATCCTTCTCCGCGATTGTAGGACCTACTCCGTGATCACGAAGCACACCAGACACCAGCAAAATTTGCAACATCAAATATTCTTCAAGTGGACCAAAACTCACCCGAGCTACCCGAGACCCCATCTAATCATAACAATAAGTCCGTAAATACTATCCAGACCAATCCAAAGACTCCATAATACGATAATATCATATGAACGAATTAAAGGCCAAAACACAAGTTGAACTTCTATCAAGTTCAAGAACTTCCAAACTTCAAATCAAGCGTCTGATTTAAGCCTTACCAATCCTGATTGAAATCAAACTTTGCACACAAGTCTCAAATAACAAAAAGAACCTATTCCAAATCTCAGAACCAAAATCCAATTTCGATATCATCAAAGTCAACTACTAGTAAAACTTAGGAACTCCCCAAACCTTAAAATAGCCAATTTTTGGCAAATATAGCCAAAACATCCTAGGAACCTCCAAATCCAAATTCGAACATACTCATAAGTCCAAAATTACCAAACGAGCCTATTAGAACTACAAAGTCACCAATCCGAGGTCGTTTACATAAAAGTCAAACCTAGGTCAACTCTTACAACTTAAGCTTCCAATAAAGGAACTAAGAGTTTGATTTCACTCCAAAACCTCCCCGGAACTAAACCAACCATCCCCCCAAGTCCCAAAATAATGAACAAGCATACCGGAAACTTAAAATGGGAAAATAGGGCTCAGATACACAAAACGATTGGTCGGGTCATTACACTTTGCCTCCTAGTCTTTCGGGAGTTCATCCAGTGTTTCATGGTTTCATGCTTCGAAAGTAGCATGACAAAAAGTTGCATGTTTTGGACTTTAGCATAGTGTAATTAGATGATAATATGACTTATGAAGAAGAGCCGGTGACCATATTGGATGGACAATTTTGGAAACTCAAGTCTAAGGAGATCACGTCGGTGAAGGTGCTTTGGAGAGGCCAACCGAGAAATGAGGCTACTCAGGACACCGATTTAGATATACAGAGCAAATATCCACATATTTTCAGCAGTTTAGGTGTATTTCTAACCCGTTCGAGGACGAACGTTTGTTTAAGGGTGGAGAATATAACGATCTGACCGATCGTATTGGGTATTTAAACCTCGTTCCCCTATTGATGCTTCCTGTATGTGTATTGGTGATTTGTGACTTAAGAAGATGGGTGGCTTGGTTTTCATGGGATTCAGGAGTGAATTGGAACATTTAGTTTTATTTTTTGAAGCCTTAAGTGGGAAGAGTAGACCAAGGTTTGACTTTTGTATCGACCTTAGATTATTGATTTAATGATTTCAATATGTTTGTATGGTTAGTTTGGACTTAGTGTATTCTCGTATTTGGATTTGGAGGTTCCTAGAAGATTTTGAACCTATTTGCAGAAAATTGGTAATTTGAAGAATTAGAGAGTTCCTAAGTTTGACCGATAGTTGACTTTGAAGGTATCAGGCTCAGAATGTTGTTACGAAACTTGGAATAGGGTTTTTTTTATTGTACGAAACTTGTGAGCAAATTTTGGTTGTGATCTGAGTTGGTTAGGCATGAATCAAATGCTTGGTTGGAAGCTTGCAAGTTCTTGAACTTAAGAGATGTGCAACTAGTGGTTTGATTCTTGATTTTAGATGTTATTTTGATGCTTTGATCTTACGAGAAAGTTCTTATGAGGTTTATATACTTGTGTGAATTTCTGTAATGGGGCCTCAGCGGCTCAAATGAGTTTCGGATTGGTTTTGGATAGATTTTCTAAGTTTTGGATTTTCTGGTGCTACAATCATTGCATTTGCAAGAAGATTGTGATGATCTGCTCGAGAATACAAGGTTTGCATTTGCGGACCGGATTCACATTAGCTATAGGTGCTAAGAAGGCTAGCTTCGAAATGGTGTCACATTTGCAACCATTGCATTTGCAATGGATGTGTCGCATTTGCGAGGGTGGTGTCGCATTTACGAGGGGCTTTGTCGCATTTGCGACTTCTATGACTCATGGGGTTAGTTCACATTTGTAAATCCAGGGTTGAATTCGCAAGGGTCGCATTTGCGAGTCTCGGGCCACAAATGCAACATCTGCGGCTATGTTATTAATTGAATTTTTGGGATTTTAGCTCATTCTCTCATATTTAAACCCTATACTTGGAGAGGGGCGATTTTGCTTGGAAATATTCCTACAAGACCTTGGAGTAAGTGATTTCTACTCATTTTTTTGTACTATTTCAAGAATCTAAATGAATTATTAACAATTAAAACATGGAATTTTTGGATAAAATTTTGGGCTTTTGCCTACAATTTAAGAAAGTAAAAAATTGAGGTTTTGAGCTATGATTTGGAGTTGGATTTGAAAACCAAACACATATTTAGACATGTGGGGTTATGGGTAGTTGGAATCTACCCCTTGACTAGAGTTTTGACCATGTGGGTCTGGGGTTAACTTTTTTTTGACTTTTTGGGAATTGATTAAAAATTGAAGCTTGTTTGGAATTGATTCTTATAGCTTTATTTGATATTATTGAGTTGTATTTGGCTAGATTCGAGCCGGTTGGAGGTTATTTCTTAGGGAAATGTGATTTTGGAGGGTTGATTTGGGCTTGTCAAGGTAAGTATCTTGTCTAATCTTGTTGCGAGGGAATGACCCTTAGGATGTGACTTTATTTGTCCAATTGGAATGTGTGAGAAGCGAAGTATATACGAGGTGACGAGCGTATATGCGGGTACTATGTATGATCTTGATCGAATAGACTTTAGGTTTCTATTATTCCTTGTTTTAACTGTGTGCTTTTATGATTCATGTTTAATCATTTGTATGACTACGTAAACTTCTTGAATCATGCAAGAGACCATGTATAGGCTTTGATTTCCCGTTTGAACATGATACTCGTTATTGTATGGCGTACCTGCCTAATCTGATTGTAGTCGTACACTTCGCACATACATACACCTTAGCATGCTATTTTTCTCAGTCCATGAGTATGTGATTTAATATCCGTTCTTCATATACATGTATTCTTATATATGCTTTTTGTGATGTGGACTGGTTTGGTAGCACGTGAGCGGTACATGTGGGTTGAGTTATCATAGTACGTGAGTGTCCTTGCGGTTGTTATGATTATGGCAAGTGAGTTGTGCGTGTAGAGTGTGGATAAGGATCCATCCCTCTAAGGTCATCTTCTCATATTTTTTCTTGATGACGTACACACCGATTATGGAAACTGATCAGTGTTTGGATTTTGCGTATCTTCTCTATATGCAAACTCATTGGACGTATACATGATTTTTACCACATATATTCTCTATATGCTAGCTTCGGAATGTATACATGTCTTTCTATGCATATCTTCTCTATATGGTACTTAACTTGGTGGAATGCATCATGATACATATCTTCTCTATATATCAATTTGTGTATCTCGACTTGTTATACATGCATATCTTCTCTATATGCAACTGTTGACATATGATTTGATATCAAATACATATTTTCTCTATGTGATGCATTGTTATTTTGTTTACAATGCTTATACATATCTTCTTTATATGTTAAACTGTTAGTTTGTTTTGTGATGCTTGTGTATATCTTCTCTATATGCATTGTTTGCGTTGCATGTACTCAATGCTTAGATCCCGGTATTGTTGATGTGTACATATATATTCATGAATTGTACAGGTTTAAATAGTGAGTATCATTGGTCATTCTCGCAACTACCTTACCGAAGTTAGTCATGATACTTACTAAGTACATGGGGTTGGTTGTACTCATACTATACTCTGCACTTAGTTGTGTAGATCCATGAGTTGGACACAACTGAGTATCAAAAGTTGTTGTTGTTGTGGTTGAGACCCGAGGTAGAGCTGCATCTTGATTGTAGTCTCTGGCGTCTTCTTCTTTTTTTTATTACTGCTATTGTTTCAGATAGTATACTGTATTAGCAGACTCGTATTCATATACTAGAGCCCATGACTCAATATTACCAGTTTCTTGGGATTTATTGTATTAATATGGTATTTATCTATAATTATTTAACTTTTTAGACTCATTTATTCTGTATTTGTTATTATTTCTTTGCAATATTGTATAATTGGCTTGCATAACAAAGGGGGTTAGGAGCCATTCCGATCAGTGGTGCTTTTGAATTGTGACGAAGATTGAAGGCAATAATAAGTAGATGGCACACATGCTGGCTCCAAAAATAACTTCACGGGTTTACCAGAATCTAATTTTTTTGTTGCTAGAGAAGACGTATTTGGAAACATAAGAAACTAAATCTTGTGGTCCTAACTAAATACTATAAGATTTTTGTCATGTGGGATGAATCAACAACAACCTCTATTTAAGAAAAGAATAAACTACTTTTTCCAATGTAGGGAAATGTTGACATGCCCGCGAGGATTTTACTCCAAAATTAGGCACATAGGGTACTCAAGCATGCGGCTTTCATCCTTAGCTTCGCCTTTAGTCTTCGCATTCGAGTCGATCAGTCGAGTTTAACAAAATATTAATATATGCGGTCAAACTCGGGCCCACTTATATGTAGTCAAAATCGGACTCGAGTCTGTATGGTTAGCGTTGAGTTTAACTACCGCTCTCGGGCTCGAAGTGCGTAGGATCAAAGATCGAACCTGAACGTCATCGAATCGGAATACGAAGCTAGAACATCCAACCTCGAGAATACCGAGCCCATCAAGCCCGACTTCGAGAATGTCCAAGGGTAGATCGTCGAACTTAAATGACGAAGGATCGAAAAATCCGCGATAAGATAAGGGTCACGGCGAGAATCTCGGCACTGATCAATAGAACCGTTAAATTAGAAAAATCAAGAGATATTTTACCTTGTATAGAGATTCTTACCTTGTATAATGATTTACTAGATGATGATCTCCCCACTATATAAAGGGAGAATGTAATCGTTTTAAGGGGCATCATCACATTTTCACACTATTCATCAATAGAAAGAAAGAAACAGTTTATTACTCTCTTAAATCCTTTTATTGTTCCAATTCTTGTTATAGTCCAATTTTGCTCAAGAAGGATTATTCAACGGTCAAGAGTATCTAACTTAGTTGGTTTGCTTTTCTTCTCTATTTGTCCTTTAATTTCAATTTTCGCTATATTATTCATCATTTGTATCAAATTAGGCCACATATCCTTAAAACCACGTATAAATTCAATTTTTATCCAAAATTCAGGGTAAACAGTTTGGCGCCCACCGTGGGGCTGAGGATAATAGTGGATATCTGATACAATTTCTTGTCACACACATTGTTTTATGCTTGCTCTTTCAAGTGTCTTTGATTTTAGGTACAATATGAAAATGTTAAACTCTCGATTGACACCTCTGCACGTGGATAACGAGTTCGATCACCAGGGCGAAAATAATAACATAGTGCCCGGTGACGGAATTCCAATCGATGCCAATTCACAAGTGTGTAGTTGATACAAATCAGCTCACCGGCCCCACAAATAGCATTCATAGGGGAACTCGATCGATGATGCAACATACCCAGAATGACGAAGGGGACTGGATCAGTCTCCGGATGATCTTCGAAATGTTGCAAGCCAAACAGGCCGCCATAGCTCAGTTACAAAATCAAAGCCAAATCTCGAACAGGATTGAACCTGGCCCTTCCCGAGAAATTACCCATAGAGATAGACTGATTGCAGGAGGGTTGATTGAGGGCGAATCGGCAGCGAACCCCGGAATTATGTAGATGCTCGAAGAACTAACTAAACGAATAGAATTTGGGGAGAAAAAAATCGAGGCAAATAACAAGAAGGTGGAAACTTACAACTCCAGGGTGGATCAAATCCCAGGGGCACCCCCGATATTAAAAGGCCTAGATTCCAAAAAGTTCGTACAAAAACCTTTTCCACCGAGCATGGCTACAAAATCGATACCCAAGATATTCCGTATGCGAAAAATCCCCAAATACAATGAAACAACGGACCCAAACGAGCATGTAACCGCATATACATGCGCTATCAAAAGGAACGACCTGGAGGACGACGAGATCGAGTCCGTTCTGTTAAAGAAGTTTGGGGAAACCTTGTCGAAAGGATCCATGACATGGTATCACAACTTACCCCCTAATTCTATTGACTCGTTTGCTATGCTTGCAGATTCTTTCATAAAAGCACACGCAGGTGCCATCAAGGTCGAGACGCAGAAATCGGACCTTTTCAAAGTCAGGCAGAAGGATAACGAGATGCTCAGAGAGTTCGTGTCTCGGTTCCAAATGGAACGGATGGATCTATCACCGGTCACAGGCGATTGGGCTGTGCAAGCTTTCACTCAAGGGCTCAATGTTCGAAGCTCAGCAGGGCTTTGCAGTAACTTAAACAAAACTTAATAGAATACCCTGTTGTCACATGGGCTGATGTACATAACCGATACCAATCAAAGATCAGAGTTGAAGATGATCAGCTCGGATCCCCTTCGGGATCCATTTACCCCGTTAGAACTTACGACAAAATCCAAAGGGAAACTTATCGCGAACCAAGATCAAATAGAGAGCGACATCGACCATATCACGGGGACAGAAAAATCGGCATATCCGGGCTTCAACCCCCAAGACATGAAAGAAGAAATGATCGAGGTCAGAACAACCGGGGGCTCATGACCAAAAGCAATTTTGAAAGGCCCATCAGGCATAAAGAAGCACCTCGATTATCGGAGTATAATTTTAATGTTGATGCTGCCACCATCCTATCTGCCATCGGTCGCATCAAAGACTAAATGACCTCGGCCATTGCAATCTGATCCAACCCAAAGGGATCCTAATCAGATATGTAAATATCACGGCACTCACGGTCATAAAACAAAAGACTGCCGACAATTGAGAGAAGAAGTAGCCTGGTTATTCGACAATGGACACCTTCGAGAATTCTTGAGTGACCGAGCAAAAAATTACTTCGGGAATAGGAATAAACAAACAAGCCAGGAAGAACCTCAACACATGATTAACATGATTATCGGTGGCGTGGATACCCCTCAAGGTCCGATGCTGAAATGCACCAAAATATCCATCACCAGGGAAAAGTGCACTCAGAATTACTCGACGGAGGGGACTTTATATTTTAGCTAGGAGAATGCGGAAGGAATTGCACAACCCCACAATGACGCACTGGTAATATCTGTACTCATTCACAAAGTTAGAGTAAAACGTGTGTTAATTGATCCAGGTAGCTCGGCCAATATAATCCGATCATGGGTCGTAGAGCTGCTCGGCCTGACGGACCGAATTGTTCCTACAGTCCGAGTACTTAATGGGTTTGATATGGCATGTGAAACCACCAAGGGCGAAATAACATTGCCAATAAATACTGCTGGAACCGTGCGAGAAACAAAATTTTGTGTGAATTAAGGGGACATGAGGTACAATGCCCTATTTGGAAGGCCATGGATCCATGATATGAGGGCTGTACCTTCAACATTACACCAGGTGCTGAAGTTTACAATGCTCGATGGAGTGAAAACGGTTTACGGGGAACAACCAGTTACGAAAGAAATGTTCGCGGTAGAAGAAAGGACACCAACACCAACGGTTCCTAACCAAAGGATCGAGAACAAAGACAAAATAGCTACCACAGATATCATCTTCGGCAAATATGGATAAACAAGTAGATGTTGAGGATGATGATTACAGAGTTCCTCGGTCCTTCATCACCCCCGATGATTCCGATGCCAGCAAATCGACCATCGAGGAACTGGAACAAGTCACTCTGCGAGAAGACCTACCCGAACGAAAGGTATACCTGGGCTCAGGGTTAAGCTCCGAGCTCAGAACAAAACTTATCCGATTCCTTATAAATAACGAAGATTGTTTCGCTTGGTCCTACCTTGATATAACAGGTATACCGTTGGAGATAACCACTCACAAGCTGAGTCTGGATCTGAAGTTCCATCCAGTCAAACAAAAAAGGAGGCCTCAGTCCGAAACCAAACATGCATTCATCAAGGATGAGGTAACCAAACTTCTAAAGATAGGGTCTATTCGGGAGGTTAAATACCCGGAATGGTTGGCAAA
The DNA here is from genome assembly GCA_002018475.1 of Nicotiana obtusifolia. Classification (NCBI taxonomy): domain Eukaryota; kingdom Viridiplantae; phylum Streptophyta; class Magnoliopsida; order Solanales; family Solanaceae; genus Nicotiana; species Nicotiana obtusifolia. The sequence goes on along the minus strand of MCJB01000658.1, from coordinate 131,072 downwards.
CGTAGTAGTAGTCCCTAAAAAAGGGAATAAATTAAGAATGTGTGTAGATTATAAAGACCTGAATAAAGCATGTTCAAAAGACTCTTTTCCCTTACCCAACATCGATCGCATGATCGATGCTACCGCTGGCCATGAGACCCTTAGTTTTCTCGATGGATACTCCGGCTACAACCAAATATGGATGGACCCAGGTGATCAGGAAAAAACTTTCTTCATCACTAAATATGGCACATACTGTTATAATGTAATGTCATTTGGGTTAAAAAATGCGGGAGCCACATACCAATGCTTAGTAAACCAATTGTTTGAGAAACAACTAGGAAAGACAATGGAAGTTTATATTGATGACATGTTAGTTAAGTCCCTGCGAGCAGAGGACCATTTAAACCATTTGCAGGAAACATTCAGTGTGTTGAACCAGTACAACATGAAGTTGAACCCGGAAAAGTGCGCGTTTGGTGTGGGTTCAGGTAAATTCCTCGGATTCATGGTCTCGAATCGTGAAATTGAGATCAACCCCGAAAAAATAAAGGCTATCGAGGACATCACAGTCGTGGATAACATGAAGGCTGCAAAAGCTGATCGGGCGAATAGCCACTTTAGGGCGATTTATTTCGAGGTCATCCGATAAAAGCCACCGGTTCTTCGCTCTATTGAAAATGAAGAATAACTTTTCGTGGACTCTGGAATGCCAACATGCCTTAGAAGAGCTCAAAAGGTATTTATCGAGCCCACCGCTGCTTCATACACCGAAGGTGGATGAACAACTATACCTTTACCTGGCAGTCTCGGAGATAGCGGTAAGCAGAGTCCTAGTCCGAGAAGAACAAGGTACACAGTTTCCGATTTATTATGTCAGCAGAAACCTAGGCGAAGCCGAAACTAGTGGGTACGATATTGAATATCGACCTCGAACCGCGATCAAATCTCAGGTGTTGGCAGAATTTGTGGCCGATTTTACACTGTCCCTAATACCCGAGGTCAAAAAAGAATTGTTAGCTGGGTCAGGAACTCACTCAGAAATATGGACCCTTTTTACAGATGGTGCTTCAAACGCAAAGGGATCCAGACTTGGCATCGTGTTGAGGCCACCAACTGGTAACACAATTCGACTATCTATTAAGACTGTGAAACTAACTAACAACGAGGCAGAGTATGAGGCCATGATTGCAGGCTTAGAACTAGCCAAAAGCCTGGGTGCGGAAGTGATCGAAGCCAAGTGCGACTCCCTTCTTGTTGTAAATCAAGTCAACGGAACGTTCGAGGTCAGAGAGGGACGAATGCAAAGATACTTAGACAACTACAAGTGACGCTTCATTGGTTCAAGGAATGGACCTTACAACATATACCTCGAGATCAAAACAGTGAGGCCGACGCCCTCGGCAGCTTGGGATCGTCAATCGAAGATGACGAGATCGATTCTGGAAAGGTTGTACAGATCATGAGGTCGGTAGTGGAAGAAGGCCACGCTGAAATCAATTCGACAAGTCTAACTTGGGATTGGAGGAACAAGTACATAGAATATCTCAGTTCCAGAAAACTTCCCTCGGATCCAAAAGAATCGAGGGTCATGCGTACGAAGGCGGCCTGGTTCAGCTTGTCTGATGACGGAACATTATTCAGAAGAACACTCGACGGCCCACTCGCGGTATGTCTGGGACCGGGCGACACTGAATACATTTTAAGGGAAGTCCATGAAGGTACTTGCGGGAACCATTCCGGTGCCGAGTTGCTAGTTCGAATAATAATAAGGGCCGGTTACTATTGGATCGACATGGAAAAGGATGCAAAGGAGTTCGTTCGGAAATGTAAGGAATGCCAAAGGCACACCCCGATGATCCATCAACATGGGGAGACACGCCACTCAGTCTTATCACCGTGGCCGTTCATGAAATGGGGAATGAACATCGTTGGCCCTCTTCCCTACACACCAGGTAAGGCTCAATTTATACTCTTTATGACTGATTATTTTTCTAAATGGGTGGAAGCACATGCATATGAGAAGGTTAGGGAAAAAGAAGTGATCGAATTCATTTGGGATCACATCATACGTCGATTTGGGATGCTAGCCGAGATCTTATGTGATAACTGGAAACAATTCATAGGTAGCAAAGTAAAAAAATTCCTCGAAGAAAACAAGATCAAAAGAATCCTATCAACACCCTACCACCCCAGTGGGAACGGACAAGCTGAATCTACCAACAAAACAATACTTTGAAATCTCAAAAAGAGATTAACCAATGCTAAAGGGAGATGGAAGGAAATATTACCCGAAGTCCTATGGGCATATCGCACGACCGAGAAATCCAGCACCGGAGCCACCCCTTTTTCCCTGGTTTATGGTGCTAAAGCTTTGATATCGGTCGAAGTCGGGGAGCCAAGTGTCAGGTTTCGGTATGCGACAGAGGAATCGAACTACGAAGCTATTAATACGAACTTAGAACTGTTAGATGAAAGACGAGAAACTGCCCTCGTTCGACTGGCTACTCAAAAACAAAGGATCGAAAGGTGTTACAACAGAAGGACCAACCTTCGATATTTCAATGTCGGGGACTTGGTACTAAGGAAGGTTACACCAAACATGCGGAACCCGAACAAAGGGAAGTTGGGACCAAACTGGGAAGGACCTTACTGTATTATTAAAATCACCGGAAAGGGATCCTACAAGCTCGGAACCATGGATGGTAAATAACTACCATACAATTGGAATATAAGTCATTTGAAACGATACTACTGCTAAGGTATGATCCTGTTTTTTATTTTATTTACATCATCGAACTAGCATTTGCAGGTATCAAATGAGGTAGCCTGAATCGGAGAATACGAGATATTAGGTCTGAGAGCACGCGTTGCATTCTTTTTCCCTTGAACCGATTTTGTCCCGAAATGGGTTTTATGGCAAGGTTTTTAATGAGGCAACTAGTAAACCGTGCTAACTTAGATTTGAAGGCTGATACCAAATTGGTGACGACAATATTCGAAGCCAATCATCAATCGACCCCGAATACTGGGGGGCTGCTTGGCCACTTTAGCTTGGGAAAATATTTCTAGAATCGAAGATCATTAGGATTCAATGTAAGGGTCAAACGGTCGAAAGAACCGTGCCCAAATAAATTGATCGAACCCTAGCACAAATTGTACACACACATGAACGAGAATAAAGAAAAGTCTCTTGTATACAAACATCCTGTCTCCGATCAAACGAGCCTAAGGGCCACTTTAATTTTTGTTTGAATAATCACTGCCTCACTCGGGGACTCATCCGAAACACGAATTTACTCGAGGGGAAGTAAGACCTACTAAGGCATACCCCGAGCCTTAAAGGGCTAAGGCCGTTTCGAGTTAATGGAACTCGAGGGGAAGTAAGATCTATTAAGGCTAACACACAACTCTAAAGGTTAAAGTCACACCAAGTTAGTTATGCTTGAAAGCTAAGGCATTTGAAAAGTTACAAAGAGTAGAAAAAAGCTTTGTATATATACATGTTGCAAGTCCTTTCTACAAATTCGAGCACCTCGATACATGATATCAAATATAGGAAGAGAAAGGAAATGGGCGCCTCAGTCTTCGGATCCACCCGAGTCCTCGGAATCATCCTCTTCCGGGAAGGCTAATTTTCTGGCTTCGGCCTCGGCTACCTTGGCGTCTTCGATCTCCACCGATAAATCAAAGCCTCGAGCGTGGATCTCTTCGAGGATGAGCCGGCGACATTGCCACTTCATATGATCAACCATATTCCTTGATTGATCTTGGGCTGCTTTAACATCGGCCTTGTATTGGGCCACCAGCTCATCGGCCTCGGCTTTGACCACGACAACTTCCGACTTAGCCGTTTTCAGGTTATTAGCTATAACATCTCGATCTGAGATAACCATGTTGAATCGAGAGTGGAGTTCATCGGTACTATCTTCCCCTTTGCCTCTCCAAGCTGAGCTTCTGCGGAAGCTAACTGTGCCTGAAAGGTCTCCTTCTCTAAGGCCAGCTGATCCATCCTGCTCCTCCACTCATCAGCCTCAGCTCTAGCCGTGCTTATCTCAGATCGAAGTTGGTTATTCTGATCGAGCTTTTGCTCTACTTGATCGACCAAGCCAGCATTGTCCTTCCGAGCAAGATCCAGTTCGGCTTGAAGACTCACCATCTCCCCTTCGGGCCGTTCATAGCGTCCTGACTCTTCCCGAAATCGAAGAAAGGCTTCGTCATGAAGCACCGAGGCCTGCAAGCATAAAGGAGGATGTTACAGTTAATTAAAACTTTGAGGTACAAAACAATGAACATCGGATAAGGCTTGTTAGAAATTACCCGATTCATCGCCTGTTGAGCTTCGTTGAACAGGCAGGACGCATCGAATTCGTCCATTTTGGCCTGATCCTCCTCGGTCACCAAACACCGAAGATAGCTGGCCACCCCGATAGGAGTGGAAAGAACCCTAGCATCTTCGGGAATGGTGAAAGATATGGTCTGTTTCTAATTAGGATAAGCACTCGGTGCAGGAAATCGGTTGACCAACTTCGGACCGAAGGAAATCCCACTTGTATCAGTGGATGAACTTTTCCTCGGTACCTCTAAGTTTCCGAGCCCGAGAATGTCTTCCGCGGACGCCGAATCCACACCATCGAAAAAATCGCGGAAAGGGTCTTTCGATCTATGGTCTCCGCCCGAAGAACGCACTTTTACTGTTTGGGCCTCATTGAATGTCGATTCTGAGAAAGAAGGAGAGTCTATCAATTCAATTGGACCTAAGGCTCCCAGCGAAGCTCTCCTTACATCAGGGGAAGCCCCAGTTCTAGCCCCTACCTCGAATCCCCTGGCTTGACGAAAGTCCGTTTCACTAGCTCTAGGTTCGGAGACCCCTTGCCCTTCGGGTTGGGGTGGCTCACTAGCCATAAGATCGAAGTCTTCTTCTTCCTCGGACTCATCCCTCAATTGATGAAGTGAGTCCAAAGATAACACACGATCACCAGCATTGCCCTTGGGCTTACGAGCCAACCTCTTTCTCGATCTCTTCTTTCCGAGATCTGGAGAACCAGGGGCTTCTTTTCTTTTCTTCCCTTTATCCTGCTTCAAAGCAGGGGGTTCGATGGGAACCTCATCGCCTGTGGGCGCAGGCCTCATCCCGACGTCCTTTGATAGACCTGCAAAGGAAAAGTAAAACAAATTAGAAATCAATGGCATAAGGAGCTAAGCTCGAGTGTAATTTTATCTCATCATGAAGTCGGGCCTCCCATAGGCCCTTCGAGAGCTTGCGCCATGCGCGGTCGGAATATGGTTTCTGGGATACGATTCCTTCGACCCACTCTTTAAGATGGGGAATCGCCGCCGGCATCCGAGATATAGCTGCATCATATGAAATTGGTAAGAAAAAGGACGAAAGGAAGAATAATGAACAAATTGATAGGCGAGGCAACACTTACGATTCATATTCCATTTCTCAGGAAATGGCATATCTTCAGTCGGGATCAGATCCGATATTTTTATTCGACCCAACCAGCCCCGATCCCTATCCTCATCGATGCTTGAGAAAGGGGCTTTTCTTGCCCGACGAGCAAGTTTTATTAACCCCCCTCGGAAGAGTCGGGGGCTGTACAGCCGCATGAGATAATCGACGGTAAAGGGATACCCTTCGATCTTGCTTGCAAAAAAACGGAGGAGAATGACTATCCTCCAGAAAGAGGGATGAATTTGGCCCAAGGTCATTTCGTACCTTTTGCAAAAAGCAATAATAACCGGGTCCAAAGGGCCCAACGTGAAGGGGTAAGTGTAAACACTCAAAAAACCCTCCACGTGGGTAGTGATCGCCTCTTCAGGCTAAGGAACTACCACACACTTACCAACCTAGTTGCAGTCTTCCTTTACCTTGTTGAGAACTTTGTTAGTAATCGAACAAATATATCTCGTGACCGGCTCGCATCGGCCTGGTACCGAGGAGTTTTATCTACCTATAAATCGGCACCGGTCGAGCCCCCGGTTGGTACGAATGCCTTCAGAGGAGGCTCAGCCGTGGTCTCCTCAACGTCAACAGGTGGAACGTCATCAACAAGTTGAGAGGAGGAAGGAGTTTGTCTCTGAGGAACGGATTTAGAAGTCTTCACCATTGTTTTGGACAGGTGAAGAAATCAAAAGGTACAGATGCAAGGGAAATATAGGATGAAGATAGCTTGCGAATAACTTTCAGAGAACTAGAAATCTTGAAGTTAAGAGCGACGTAATTTCAGAAAGAGCGCAAACATCTGAATATGAAGTGAAAGAGGGTATTTATAGCCTCTCAAAACCGGCGGTTCGCATCCCAAAGCGGCAGAACATTGACTGACACATACCTGATGCTGCGAAAGGTTGTCTCTGATGAGACATTTTCGATTCATATCGCGTACGTCATAAGTTTACCGTCACTTATCAGAATAGGAATTTGGCTTCTCTGATGGGACGTTTTTGACTTCTGTGCCACACGCGTCATAAGCTCACCGTCACTTATCAGAATGAAAATTTGCGGCTCATATCGTTTCTCGTCGTTACTCTCCAAAAGACGAGGGGACTATCTGTATACGGTCAAACTCGAGCCCACCTATATGTAGTCAAAATCGGGCTCGAGTCTGTGTGGTTAGCATCGAATTTAACTACCACTCGATAAATCGAGCTCAAAGTGCGTAGGACCGAAGATCGAACCTGAACGTCATCGAATCGGAATACGAAGCCAGAACATCCAACCTCGAGAATACCAAGCCTATCAAGCCCGACTTTGAGAATGTCCAAGGGTAGATCGTCGAACTTAAATGATGAAGGACCGAAAAATCCACGATAAGATAAGCATCACGGCGGGAATCTCGGCACTGATTAATAGAACCGTTAAATTAGCAAAATCAAGAGATATTTTACCTTGTATAGAGATTCTTACCTTGTATAATGATTGACCAGATGATGATATCCCCACTACATAAAGGGAGAATGTAATCGTTTTAAGGGGCATCATCACATTTTCACACGATTCATCAATAGAAAGAAAGAAACAGTTTATTACTCTCTTAAATCCCTTTATTGTTCCAATTCTTGTTATAGTCCGTTTCTGCTCAAGAAGGATTATTCGACGGTCAAGAGTATCTAACTTAGTTGGTTTACTTTTCTTCTCTATTTGTCCTTTAATTTCAATTTTCGCTATATTATTCATCATTTGTATCAAATTAGGCCACATATCCTTAAAACCACGTATAAATTCAATTGTTATCTGAAATTCAGGGTAAACAATTAACATAGTATTGGTCATGTTTAACAAAACTATAACATAATATTGATCCAAGTTATCTCAAGTCAAGTCCACTAGAGCTTTTATCGTATTGTGTATTGGATCTCCTACTTTATACAGAAAGACTATTGGAGAAGCCCCAACCTGATGTGAAGACATGGGCCACGAACTTGGGCTTTTGCTTAGAATAGTAATTATTTGTATCTATCACTTAGTTTAGATTTCGGCTCCTGACCCAATGTATATAAAGAACTTGATCTTCTATATATATGGACAATTGTCATATTTTCGCACGAAATAAAAAGATATTTTCTCTCAACTCTTTATTCTTCTCTATTCAAAACCCTAGATCATTTTCTTCCAATTGCTGCTTCAATCTTAATGTTGACATAGTATCAGCGTGAAGATATTGCTTTGTTTCATCATCCCTCTTTAGTTTGGTAGTACCCTCACTTTGTTTCGTTGAGATTTTTATTTTTGTTTGGTGATCGGAATAGGCAAGATTTTCATTTGTTTGGCCAGTTTTCTCTCTTCTCTGGCATGTTATCTTCTGGATTTTGTCTGTTCAATTTTTTTTGGTGACATTGCTAAATCCCCATCGAAGCTAGGATTTGTCGAGCCTCTGTTTTTTGATTTGGTGATATTAGAGAAGTTTTGTAGCTAGACCATGCTGCTTATTATCGTTGTTCGTCTTATTCTTGAAGGTTGTTCTTCTTCCGGTTGCAAGGAAGCCGGGTGTTTTCGTTCCTCTTCTGATTTGCATGATGCTTGTTTGAATGTCTCTATCTGTTAATTGCTCTATTTTGCTATGAATCCAACTGATTTTGATGTTAGTAGTGGCTCCACTAGCCGTGAGGCTTTTGAGTTTACTCTTAAAACCTCAAGTCCTCTTTTTGTTAATTTCTCTGATATACCCGGTCTTTCCTGGTTGATGTCCTATTTTTTAGTTCCAATTTCTGTCGCTGGAGAAAGAGCATGATTGTATCTTTGTCATCTAGAAATAAAATTTCCTTTATTGATGGTACTCTACCCAAATCCCTTGCCAATTCTCCTGAATCCAAACAATGGGATATGTGTAACAATATCGCCATTTTCTGGTTAACCAGTTTTCTGTCTTCTGATATTACCGAGACTATTCAGTATTCTGACACAACTGAAGATATATGGAAACAACTAAATAAGGATATGGAACTGTAGATGGCACTAAGGTCTTTGAAATTAAGAAAGAACTGGCCTCTACCATTCAGAGTTCTTTTGATATTGCCTCCCATTTTATCAAATTAAATAAATCATAGCTTGAGTTAAGGGTCATAGTCAAATTATGGTAATACTTGCACTTCTGTTTCTAAAGCTAGTATTCTAAAGGAAGAAGAGCAGGATAGGGTACATCAGTTTTTTATGGGACTGAATGACAACTATGTCAGTGTTAATTGTAACCTAGTCATGATATAGTCACTCCCATCCCTAGACAGTGCCTATAATATTCAGCTTCAAGATGAGAGGCGGAGGCAAGTCAATCCATCCTCTCACTTTAGCTCTGAATCTGCTCCATTCACTATCAACTCTACCATCCCTTCTCAGTTCTATCCCCCTCAGAAAGCACTATCCTTAAAGGGTGAACTTTGACCCAAAAAGAGCAGCTCTATTTTGAAAATACTTCAAGAAATCTGGTCAATTGATTAACAAAGGCTACAAATTACATAGGTTCCCACCTCACTTCAAGTTCATCAAATGTTGAAAGCATGCTGCAATTACTGAGGTTGAATGGTCTCCCTCCAATAATGAGTCATCTATGTATGTGCTAGGTCAACAATCCTCTTATCAGTCTAACTTTGGGTTTTTAGTTCTTGGGTTGACCAAGGAGCAATACACCTAGTTAATGTCTATCATGTAACACATTCATATGTCAAAGTCTTTCCCTCAGTCCAGTCTTATTGCATCTCCCAATTTGGCTGGTAATATTTCTTTAGCTGGCTGTGTAGAAGTGTCTTATAGTGCTTCATTGTGAAGTAGAGTTGCTGAACATAGTTGGATTTTGAATTCTGGAGCTATACATCACATGACTACACGCAAAAATCTTCTTTCTAATATTTAGCCTCTAGTTGTTCCTTATATTGTTATCCTTCCCAGTGGTTACAATGTAAAGGTTACTTCTATAGGTTCTCTCACTTTCTTTTCATTTACTTTGCATCATGTGCCATTTCTCCCTGCTTTTCAATACAATCTTATCTCTATTTCTCAACTTGCTATCCAACTATATGATTTGATTCAATTTACCTCACTTATATGTACTCTATAGGCCCCTTTACTTAAAAGGACACTAGAACTTGGTAAATTGGAGCATGGACTTTACAAACTTCTAATGTCTCTTACTCAGTTTAGGCCTGTTGATTCCAAATGTTGTTCTTTAGATTTTGCTGCCTTACTCTCTGTTTCATCTGGTAACTCTCATTGTAAATCTCATTTTATTGTTTCTGCATCATTTTAATATCAGTAAGGAGGACGTCGGACATATTCCTTTTGTTAGAATGAAAGATATTGCTGGTATTCCTTGTAAATTTTCTTCTAAACATTCATTTACCTGCTCTGCTTGTCCTGTGGCTAGATAACCTAGGTTGCCTTTCCCCGATAGATGCATTAAGACTTCTCATCTTTTCAAACTTATTCATGTGGACACTTGGAGGTCTTATTCTACATCTACTTATAATGGTTTAAAGTACTTTCTCACCATATTATTGACGATTTTACTAGGGCTACATGGACTCATCTCATGGGTTCCAAAAGTAATGATTTTCCTTTACTTCAAGCTTTTATTGCCGTGGTTCAAACTCAGTTTCAGACCAAAGTGCAGTCCATTAGAAGTAGCAATGCATTGGAACTTGGTTCTAGTAACCTCGGTGTCCAAAGTTTTAGAGACCAAGGGATAATTCTCCAAACTACCTGCCCACATATACCTCAACAGAATAGTGTTGTAGAGAGAAAACATAAATACCTGTTGGAAACATCAAGGACTCTTCCTTTTCAGTCTAAGTTGCCTATCAGATTTTNGGGAGGGGAGGGGAGGGGAGGGGGGGAGTGTGTACTTACTACCACATGCCTTGTCAACAGATTTCCTTCTGAGTTGTTACATGATAAATTTCCTTTTGAATTTCTTAATGGTCATGCACCCACTTATGCTCATTGAAACCTTTGGTTGTCTTTATTTTCACACAATTACCAAGTGTCATAGGGGTAAGTGTCAGCCTAAGGCTGACCCTTATGTGTTCATTGGTTGTCCTCGTCTACTAAGCCGGTTCTTGTTTCAAGGGATGTCACTATTCTTGAGCATGTTTTCCTATTCGATGAATGTGCAACTTCTTCTTCTTTGCCTCTCCATCTACTATTCTTGTTTTCTTTTTTGTTCTTTTGATTATGTTCCCACTTTTTCTCGTACTCCTCCATATCCCTCTTCAGTTTTCACTTTTTTTTTTGCCTCTATCTACTTCTACTTCTCCATCCACTTCCTCTCATATCCCTGCTTCTCCTTCCTTCTCTGCTTTTTCTGAGCCTCCCTGTCTTCAGGCTCCCAAAAAGTCTTCTAGAGATCATTATTTACCATCACATCTTGCTGATGATGTATGTGACCTTTCTCTTTCCCTAAATGGCTCCAGTTCTTTATCTTTTGTTGTTCTATGGTCTACTAATAGTGTTTTTATGAGAATGGCATTTGAGGCATTGAGGCTAACAACACTTGGGTTGCCTGAAGGAAAAAATTTCATTGACTGCGAATGGGTTTATAAAATCAAATATAAAGCTGATAGTGGCATAGTTGTGAAAGGGGAAACTTAGGTGGAAGGGATAGTTTTTAATGACACATTCTCCCCGATCATTAATTCTATACTATCAAGTGTCTTATGGTTATGACAGTTCAAAGAAAATGGCCGCTCTTTTAACTTGATGTTAATAATGATTTTTTGCTGGTGATTTTGATGAAGATATATACATGAAGTTGCCCCCTAGTTTGTCTGTTGAGTCTATTTCTAGTTCTTCTCCCCCTTTGGTGTTGCCAACCTTTCTGTGCTCTAAAGATTTTGTTCAACTATGAATGATTACTCACTGTTTGTCAGGCATTCTTCCTCCTCTGTAGTTCTTATTGTTGTTTATTTAGATGATATCATCTCGAATGAAAATGATGATTTTGAAATTGCTTCTTTAAAGGGTTTTTTGGATACCAAGTTTAAGATTAAAGATCTGGGTACTCTAATTATTTTTTAGGTATTGAGGTTGCACATTTTGCTTTGGCTCCTTCTTCATCATCACAAGTTCATTTTTGACCTATTGACTGAATATAAATGTGCTAGTGCAACTCCTGTTAGTTGTCCTTTAGATCTGAATGTTAAGTTTAAGGCTGATGTAGGTGAATTACTTCCTTCTCCTGAATCTTATCACAACCTGACTGAGAATTGATTTTTCTCACTCATACCCGACCAGATCTATGTCAACATTTGAGTCAATTCCTCTAAACCCCTCGTCTTCCTCACATGGCTTCTGCTTTACACTTGTTGCGCTACCTTAAGGGTACATCTAATGTTGGTGTGTTTTTTAATAAATCTTATGACTTTGTCTTTGTCTAGATTCTACAATAGTGATTGGGCTTCTGGTCATGACACTCATTTGTCTGCCACTGGGTTTTGCGTGTTTTTGGGTGGTTTCTTATTGGGTAGAAGTCTAAAAAACAGCCTGCAGTCTCTTTATCTTCAGCTAAGGCTAAATATCGTGCTATTAGAAAGTTAGTTGCTGAATTGACTTAGATGGTCCATTTATTGGCTGATTTTTGGTGTTTCTGCTGATGCTAACATCCTTATTTTTGTGACAATCAGGCTGCCATTCACATTGCTCGCAATCTTGTCTTCCATAAATGCAGAAACATATTGAACTGGATTGACATTTCATTCGTCACAAGCTTGTTGAAGGGCCTAGTTGATCTACATTATGTTTCCACTTCTGCTTAATCAATATGTGATATTCCAAATCCTCATTACTAATGAATAGATCTGTCATTTCTTGAAATCTCTCTTCTGATTTAAAATCGTAGTCAACTGGCTAATGTGCTCACTGAGCCCCTCACTAGTATTCAATCGTTCTATGTTGTCCAAGTTGGGGGTTGTATTACCCCCAACTTGAAGACGGGTGTTGGACCTCCTACTTTACATGGAAAGACTAATTGGAGAAGGCTCAACCTGATATGAAGACATGGGCTACTAACTTGGGCCTTTGTATAGATTAGTAATTATTTGTAATGTTTATTCATTTAGATTTCGGGTCCTGGCCTAATGTATATAAAGGATTGGATCTACTGGAATAAATGGACGATTATCATTTTTTCACGCAAAATAAAAAGATATTTTCTCTCAACTCTTTCTTCTTTATTCAAAACCCTAGATCATCTTCTTTTGATTTCTGCTTCAATCCGAATGTTGACATGACGTGAACAAATTTTAGCCAAATTCTTTTTTCGCATGTGTGGCTTTACTTGTAGAAAAAATTAAATTAATGATAAATTATACGAAGCAGTACTTTAGATTGATAATTGAATTCAAATGTAATTGAATTACTTTGAAATAAATTTTAATGTATACATTACATTCGAATACTAGCTATTAAACAGAGTATATGATATAAAATAAAAATTCTAAACCAAAAGTTAAATCAGTGATAAATAAAAAATTGCGCTTAATCAAATTTTGATAATAATTCGACTTATTAAATTTAATTTTTTATTACATTTCATCTCACCAGAAAATAGCTCAAGTTATCATCTGACGAAAATTTGTTCTGCATAAAGAATAACAAAATTAAATTTTATAAGAGTTGCTATTACCAAACAAATTTCCAGTTATTAAATTAATATATTAATATTTAAGTTAACTAATTACTAATTTACTTTGTACAACAAAGACTCTACGATCCAATCGAGCAAAATCGAATTGAACCAAGCTTTGCCGGAGGCAGACCGAGCCAAGATTTGACTTCAAGCTGATTTGAATTTTGACAAAGTGAATCAAGTGAAACCAAGCGCAACTGTTGTTAAATCCAAGCCTATAGGCCCTTGAGTTGTTTAAGTATTCATTCTTAAGTAGTCTTTGAATATGCAGGACATCATCTCTAATAGTAATTCATAAGTATGCTATATGTGTTGTCTAAATAGCGTGGCAATGCCACAGATATGCAGGCAGCATCACAAGTGCCAAAGGGGTCCCTCTCCGAAACCAAAAACTAAACTGTGACTTGTATCTCCCACACAACTCTTTCCTCCTCTGGACATGCTCCTTTATGCCATTGTTGCTATCTTGTTTTTAGGCAGTCACCAAGCATTTAAACATGCCAATACGCAATAACAGAACTTCGATTTGTTGCGGTGCATCTGACCAAACCTTTTTTTCATGCACTTGTGATATTTTAAACGAAGTTATTATACATGTGTGAAGCAAAAGATGCAATTAGCTCCTACTTTCCTTTCCCCGGTTACTCCAACATTATCCTAACTAGAAAAGAAAATTTAAAACGACAATAAGTATCAATAATAATAATGTGAAAGATGAAGTGTGCAAAAAGGTTAGTACATATAGAAACGCAATCGCCAGAGAGGAAGAAGTAAAAGATAAAACGCAAACTTCAGTTTTTCCTTGAGAAGTAAGAAGTAGGAATTATCATCTAGGACCAGGATCAATTCAAAATTCGACGGTTCTTCATCAAACATAAATTTTCCGAGGAAAAGGTCCAAACTGCCACAATACTATCCTAGTTGTCAGCAAATTGTGTACTTGCTCCAGCGTGAATTGGTTCCGGACTGTACGTCCAAATTCTTCTAGAAAAAGGTTATATGACTCAGAATCACTCTCAGGCTGGAATTCTACGAGAGAAACAGACCTTTTCCGACTTACAAGATATAAAAAGGAAAATTTATTTCTTTGTTGAACAACTACTGTTTCTTTCCAGCTCTTCAGGCAGAGACAAACATTGAAAATCATCTGAACCATCAAATTGCAAATGTACGCATTGAACTTTTTTTCAGGCTTTCAAAATCATAGTCAAAGAAAAGCCTCTCAAAAAGATGAAGTAGAATTACCTTTTAGACCAAAGCTGAACAATAAATTCAGAAACATCTTTTTCCTTGCCTTAGTACTACAAAAAACTTATGAACTGGCTTCTCATCCCTTGTTGTTCCACTTACGATCCGTCTTCCATATTATCCAGTCGACTAGAAATGCAGAAACGTGAGTTACTTTTTTAAAAGTCTCAGACTAGTTGTTATCAAATCTTTGGTTAAGAATTTCACAGCTGTTATAAGGACCCGATCAACTTATCCACATCTAATGTTGTGTCCAATTTTTTATAGGAGGCTTTTGGGATTTGGCTTCTAACCAATTCAATAAGATTTCTCATTTCACGTGGTACCAAAACTAAAGAGAGAAGAAGAAGAAGACTCACTCAGAAAAGAGAAAATACATCGAGCAATCCACACCCAAATACATTTGGGGGGGGGGGGGGGTGTGGTTCACAATTCCCTCCCTGAAGGCTTACTGCCACATTAAGCAATCTGTCAAGAGCAAACTCCAAGTGTTCTGTGCGCTTGACGATGTTCTAGTATCTTTGATCAGCAAATCTTGATGATGTTATTAAACAAAAATGTTTCCCTAAAAGTATAACAATTTACTGATCCAGCAAATTAAATCAAACCGCTGCTTCTCTCTCTCCGTCATCAACTTTTTCCTTAGTTATGGCAATTGTATTGAACAACTCTATGGTACAGACCATTCAGGAGTGGTATACCTCAATCAAAATTATCAATTTTGACAGGAGTAATTTCATCTGCTACTTCAAAATGTCCCACTAAACGCGCAAAGAACACCATTTGTTGTTCAAGGGTGAATTTAATATTTTCAGCCTGCATATGACGAAAGAAATCAGCTAAATTCCTCCAAGGTGGAGAGACAAAAATTTATCCCCAAGTCTGGAAAATGATGCATACCCTACGGAAACCATGTTGTTCTCCTTCGTATTCAACAAGTGCAACAGGCAACCCTTTCTCCTTCAATGCCTGGTAGATTTTGCGTGCTTGATCAGGGGAAACGACCTGCAACAGGAGCTAAAAACTTAATTCTACCAACAAGCAACAGTCATTACAAACAGAGGTGATTGCTTGATTAATCTCCTTCCCATCATCATGTTGTTTAAAGAAGAGGCAATTCTTTTTAGCTGTTTTAAAGATGCAACTATATTAGCCAAATATCCAACACTTATGATGGACAAGGCAAAAAAACCATGCACCAGAGTTCGGTGCAAGCTCCATTTATCAAGTGAATGCTATTGCATCAAAACAAATTTTCCGGATACATGCTACTCAGTCTCAATGAACATGAATAAAAGGTTTAAGCACGTACTGTTTCTGACATGTTTACTAGACCAACTCCATGCATAAAATACAGAAGTATATCCAAAGAAAGCGTAAATATGAGAGAGCGAGTTCGCCCAAGACTATAGGAGGATTGTCAAATCTTTATGGGGAACAGAAAATTGGGGGGAAAGATTTATGTAGACAATTCTTCAATAAAAAAATGACACAGACAGGAGAATTATGACACTAAAAGGGGCATGCTGTACTTGCCTTGTCCTCCAGTCCTTGAAATAAAATAATGGGACAGGAAAAGCAATTTACGAAATTGATTGGCGACCTCTCAAAATATGCCTTCTCATCCCCTGCAATGATTCAAAAGGGCTTAACACATATAGATCAACATAGATCAGGGGAAAGACTTTAAGCAAATGTATTGTCAACATTTATCGATTTAGTTATTACCAACTAGATTGTCAATATAGTGAGATTCGAACTTGTGAGTTTCTGCTCTCAGCAATTGCAGATCACCAATCTGATTAACAAAAGATGAGGGCATAAAGCACTGAAACTAAAAAAATGGATTTGATACTTGAGGAGCTTTGAGTTATACAAGTAGACATATGAACCAAACCGATGCCTGATCCGTGTGTCTAATTAATCAATCACATGCTTTTCTACACAAAGATGGTCATCTTAGATAACAGAATACCACATAAAGGCACCAACCTTAACTTAAAGTATCATATTTTTATGATCAATTTAAGGTTGCAAGTGCAAGAGCACACAAGATATGTGAATACAATATTACTTATCAAAAACAAACTTTTTGATTCACTCACACCATACAAGGAAGCTCCAGCCTTGAAAACATCTTTAAATGCTAGTGCAGCTAATGTTGTATAACCACCAGCTGAACTCCCAGTAATACAAAGTCTTTCACCGTCAACCCTTCCACTGTCAACCTGAATGAACAAACTAATTTACCATGACTTATAAAATCTATAGCAGCATTAAAGGAATATAAGAGAATTAGTACTGATGTTACCAAAAACTTGGTACAATTGCAACAGTCGTTGACATCAATAAATCCCCATTTTCCCAACAGTCTTTCCCGATATTCTCTGCCATAACCTTCATATGAGCCAAAAACAAGAGAATATTAACCAACTTAATAGTAGCTAACTAGTCTACCACTTTGTTCTACTCCATCCTGACCCTTTGGCCGCTTTCTCTGCTTTTTTTACCAATATAAAGTACTGAATTCTTTTATTTCGTATATTTTCCTTTATACATATCTATAAAGTTCTGATTATCAGTCAATAAAAGCAGGAAATGATGTTCCCTCAAAAAGTTGAAACTCTCAAAATAGTCCCCTACTCAAGAAACAGTATAGAAAGAATAGCAAGACAAAGATGGAAGAAGTCAAAGGGCCATTGGAGTACCAGTGCTTCCACCATAATTCACATCCACATATGCCCAACCACGACTTGTCCAATATTGAACACTAAGATTTAAGCATCCCCGTGCTTCAGCTGTAGGACCTCCTGTATCATCGTAAAATATACATTCACATCTCATACAGAAACCAACTAATCTCAGTTTTTTAACAGAGATAAGCCATCGAGCACAAGCAGTTCTAATGAGGGGAAAAATAACCATGACTTCGCATGAGCAATGGAGGTTTTTCTCCATGACTGGCTTGATAGTTGGGGTTTGTCGGTGGATAAAAGTATGCATATGCACTTTGACCCGGGATATCTGTTGGGAACTTCATCAACTCCGGCCAACTGTAGTATGACGTATACATCTCACTAATAGATGATGAAGACCACATAATCTTGAAATCAATTACTTTTGTTCTCTGATCATCCAAAGTAATCTGCAAAAATAACAGACAAAAATCCTAAAGGAATGAT
Organism: Nicotiana obtusifolia; assembly: GCA_002018475.1. Classification (NCBI taxonomy): domain Eukaryota; kingdom Viridiplantae; phylum Streptophyta; class Magnoliopsida; order Solanales; family Solanaceae; genus Nicotiana; species Nicotiana obtusifolia. Next base: position 113,545 of record MCJB01000658.1, on the reverse strand, counting down.
ATGGAACAGATATTTAAATACTGTTTTTAAAATTTCAAGCAACCAGAAGGTCTGTCTAAATTTTGAGTAGAAGATTGGAGGGCAGAACCTTAGCTATTGACGATGGATGAACAGCAGATGATCCTTCAACATACAAGCTATGAACCCCAGAAGTCTGTTTAGGTTGATAAGGGTATTTATCAAGACCAGCGCACGAGTAAAAACCCATAAAAGATATTAAATGCAGCAACTACATCTTGTGCTAGTAAGATCTTACAATGTTGTTTATATCTGTGAAAGGAATGTCAAGCACTGATATTTTGCCCTGGGTAACATCCAGAACTCCGAGATATGACTTCCCATTCTCCCTGCACATATTTTTTCTAACTAGATAAGATGAACTACATCAATTTTCCTCCAGAACAGTTCTCTTTCCCTGAGTCAGGAGAAAGGGGGAGGTGAGACACCATATAAAGAACTCCTTTGTCACCAAAGCAATCAGCATAAAAGCATTATAAGTTTCAAATATCATGATACACAACAAAAATTTAAAATAGCAAACTACTTATCAGCTTGACCTGTAACTGCAAGCAATTAAAGTATTTTGGCTGTGGTGCTCAAGAAAGTCATAAGACTTCATCCCAAATACCCATAAGGGTCTTGTAAACTCAGCATCGAGGGAGTAAACTGGTAACACCTTGTTAGAAGATTCTACCTGTCAAAAAAATAAAACAGGCCAATCAAGTCTACTGTCTAAAGTACAAGCACAAGCTCGACGGCAAAGACAGTAACAAGAAAGTGTCACAGATAATTTCATTTTTTTTCCACATAAATGGTGAATCTTTGTTACGTATTCCAGAGCCAATATCCAGCACCATAAAATAACATGAAAATTGACAGGCAAGCTGTGCAGGTATTGAAATAAGCAAAGATTGTGTTTCTTTTTCACTTTCACTCTGTATTGCATCACTTCGGATTAACCTTTTGGCATATGGGGTCCCTAAAGGGGGATTAAGGTTAGCATGGAAAGGGTAAGGTGAATTCTCTCTTATTTTTATCATGCAAAAAGCCATGTACAAGCAACATGCTTTACATTTTCCATCTAAATTGGTGGTTCAAAGGAGGGATTGAAAGTGACACATTTATGTGGAGATTAAGGTAATTTCTGTTAAAAGCTAAATGATAAGGACTAAGGTAGAGTTGGTGGCCAATTTAGAAATCATATCTTTTATATTCTTAAAACAGCAGAATCTAGTTAAATGAAAAAGCTTAAACCTGAAAACATCAGAGTTTTAACCATTTCAATGTTTTATTAATGCGACTTCACAACTTCTCTAACAAGAATGTGGTTAATAAAGGGCCAGACTAAAGGTTCCCTACAGTTTGTAATGCCATGGAATTCAATGCGAGAATGCAAAATCTGCCAAGTATCCACAACTTTAACAAGTCAAAAACACTAGGGTCAGATGGAAGTAAAGAGAAAAAATAAACATGTTTAGGCTTAGAACTCAAAGAAGATGAGATCATTATTAAGAAAGTGTTTAAGCAGCTAGTTCCAATCATACCCCAGAAAAGAAGTTCAAGTTCAGCCACTAGACAAGACAGAAGATAGATATAAGAAGTTCACCTTAAGACATTAGGCACAACAGAAGATGTATATCTATACTATATTAAAAGCACGATGGCCCTTAGCGAAATATCGTTCGCCTTTTTTACCCTTCTAAAATAGAGTTTACATTTGACAATATAGTCATTTAAATTATTTTCTTAATACTTAGGAATAAACATTTATTTATATTCCTAATATTTAGGACTAAATTTGTATATTTATTAGGAAAACTATTTTTTTAGAACACAAGGGATAACCTATTTTAAGTGTGTTCTCGCTAGGATTCCTATGCAAACTTCCAATCCCTACTATCCTATAGCGTGAAACTTTTCCCTCCATAAACCCTAAGAAGTCTTCTAAAACATCACGACATAGCATAAATAATCTTAATTCTAAAAAATTAAAATTCCCACATGTTAGATAGACATAATTAACTTCATAACTATTAGCAGTTTCTTCCTCTAGATACTAACAAATCCAAATATATCATGAATCCTAAACAACGAGCATTTTTTTTTTTGTTGAAATAAATGTTCACAAAGAATAAAAATAATAGTTGATGTTCTAGAAAATAATTCTATCTAAAAACTTATCAAAAAAATTAAATATAACAAAAAACATAAATATTTAACACATCTAACAACCTAAAAGTTTGTAGAATGAGTTATATACAGTTAATTGTCACATAATTAAAGTTGATCGAAATATTAACTTTTATACCTATTAAAATTAAATTATTTCTTCAAAAATAAGTCTACATTTAATTTTTTTTACATATTTATATTGAAGAATTTGCCTAATATTTAGAACTTTAAATTCAACAAAAATTTAACTGAAATTAGACTCATAATTTTGAATGGAATTTGATTTAAGGTCTATATCCGCACAAAAAAACGTTTTGAAATGAAATGTGATCACATTATAATATGTTTTTTCATTGTAAGTATACACATAAGTTTAATCTTTTAAAAAAAAATAATATCATAAGTTACTCAAAGTCAATTATCGGTAATTGTCTACCGTAATAGTGAGCCGGCGACATATAAAAAAAGATATAGATTTGGTATCAACATATATATTTTTAGAAAGTTATACATTTTATTTTTATTTTTATTATGTGAATTTTACATATTATTTACTTATTGAAACGGGGAACACACGCAAAGCGCGTACCCTAAGACTAATATAATAAATATACAACAGATGGCAAAAGATTTAATCAGTATGACATCACATGAGATGAGGATTTACCCATTTGTAGATATTCCAAAACCCACTTTTCCTGTCGGTTACAAAGAATAGTTCTCCTGCACCCCAAGCATAGCCAAGCAATGCAAGGAACATGTTAAGAAATCAGTCTTAGCATATTGTAAGCCTAGAGTTAATCATGAAACAACATATAAAACAATCCAAATCACATCGTAGGAATCATAATCTTACAGTTGAATACTACGGCATATTGAACTCAATATTATCAGAGTACATCTATTTTAAACTAGGAACCACTTCAAAGGAGCAACAATTTGCATCACCAAACATTTCTACATCTTTCTAGCATTTGATATAAGTTGTAAACTACATATCTTTGAGAAAGTGAAATTTCAAAATGATATCTCTGTGGTGTGGCCTGCTGAAACCAAATAAATATAAAATCTCTGTTAATAAAGTAGTAAACTCGATACAAGATATTAAAAAGCATTTTAAAAAGAAGAAAAATAGTTAAGAAACAACATATTTATCGACATTTAGGCATACATAAACATATCGACTCGTGAGAGTTGAGATCCAAAATAGTTGGTGGAGTAAAAGTTGAAAAGGAAAAACAATCCTTATAGAGAAATTGAGGTTGAAGCATATATCAGATAATCATGCATAAATCTCTGATTTTTAATAGAACTGATTTTTATTAGAACTGATTTATAATATTTCTCAATCGAGACTAATTCTGGAAAAAGAAAAGGATAATTTAAGGTTTATATTATGCATATGTTGGCAATTTATTCTCTAAAGATTGAAAAAGAAAAACAAACAATAGATAACAATTTTTGCACGATCTATATCATTGTTTTTACCAGGTAAGGTAACATAGAAGATCTATATCATATTTCATATATCTATCTATAATTACTCAAAGTTGACAGAAACCACCAAGTATTTACAATCTTCATATTTTTTTAGATAAATTTAGAATCTCATATTTCCTTACACAATTTCTTGTGAATATGAGATAACAGGATGTGAAGTCGGGCAGAAAAGAGGTTGGCTAATTAGGCCTCCAGAATTTACTGCTTTACTGCTGTATGGCTTTTGGGAAAGCCCCCTCTTCTATTATTGATATACTTCAACGTGAAATTGAGCAAAATATAGGATTTCTGGGCATACTTTGGCTTATGCTCAGCCGAAGTATGAAGCAGTTCGAGTAAGCAAACACTAAGGGGTCGTTTGCTACGCGAACTAAATTATTCCGGGATTATAGTCCCGGGATTATATCTCTAGACTAATTTATCCCACCTGAGAGGTGGGAACAAGTTTGACGGGATAAGGTGGGATAAGATGAGATATCCAGGATTAAGTCTGGACTAAGTTTATACCATATTTGGTTGATGGTATAATTTTATCCCGAGATAAATTTATACAATCAACCAAACATGATACAAATTTAGTATCATACTTTATCCCATCTTATCCCACCTTATCCCGCGTACCAAATGACTCCTAAGGCTTTTGAAAAATGTTCGGCATTAGGAAAAATAGAGCTTTTCAACATTGTGAGAAGTGGCGGAGAGCAGCAATAGAGGAGGTGAAAGAAATTGAGTAAAGAAAAGTTGGGAACTATATTTTACATGGAAAGCAAGAGAAATTGTTCCAACTCAGTGGAGTCGTCTACTTTGTTCTCTCAAGCTAAAATACAAGCTTATATTAATACTCCCTCTCTTTCAAAAAGATTGGCACTATTTTCTTATTAGTCTGTTTCAATAAGATTAGCACATTTCAACATTTCCTTAATAAGAAGCATTTATAGCCACACAAGTGATGTGACAGGTTTCAGACCACAAGTTTCAAAAGTTTTACAGCCACACAAATGCTACGGCTTATTTAAGACCACATATCTCAAAAGTCTTCTCTTCTTATTAAAATTTGTGTCAAGTCAAACGAATACAATTTTTTTGAAACAGAGGGAGTACTTGTTTAAAGCAAAAGAACATGGCTCAATTAAATAAGAAATACTAAAGAATACTAGCTCTAACTGTAAATCGATCAACAGTACATACCATTTTTTATACAACCTTTCTTGGATAAATGAGATGAAGAATTAGTTAAAAGCTAATAACATTTCCAAAATTGTACAAAATGAAGAGTCAGTCCTTTGTTTGTTGAAGAAGAACTTTAGTTAGTCCAAATTGCAGAGTGTACATAAACAGGAACATCCCCAAATTGGTTGGATCACTTTGTTATAAGTTATGCTTCAGTGTCCAAGACTTGCCCCAACTTCTCGAATGCTTTAGTGTCCAGGACTTGCCCCAGTCTCTCCCAAAACAAAAGGCTTGACCCTCCAAGCCCCATTTTCAGATATAAAGGACTCAAATTCCAATTTATGTTACCAAAGGCCAATAATAGTCACTCAAGCACAGGAACTGATTTCTAATATTTCTCTATCGAGACTAATCTGGAAACATAAAAGGATAAAGTAAAAATTATACTATGCATATGCTGGCAATTTCTTCAAGCATACCTTGAGAAGACCATCGGGGTTCAGTTGGAGACTCCACAAGAATAGGATCACCGCCAGCAACACAAATGCGTTTCTGCACATCCCTAGGGGAATGTCAAAGAAAAGCAGTGATGTTCCTCATATACCAGCACTCATTTTTTGTTAGTCTGGCAAATGGTTCGCATGGAAGAAAGTTGTCTCGAAAGATCCACTAATCTTTGGCATTAAATGCAGACTTAGCAAAAAATAAAGCACAATGGAAGAGAAAAATCCATATAGGTGATACCTACTAGTTGAGAACAAGTTTTAGACTTGGTAAAAAATTTCCACTATTATTATTATTTTTTTCACTTGAATTTTTCTTTTATTTTGGTAATGATGATGATATGAGTTGAGTTAAATGAAAGGAATGAGGATTCATATTGCTGACCCCAACTTGTTTGGGACTGAGACATAGTTGTTTTGTTGTATTTGGCAAATGGTGATAAATTATACAGGCATGAACAGAATGTCATCTCAAGGTGAATGTGTCTCCTTGTTGGTAGGAGTGGAAGTGTGTCTTATGGTTGTGCAGGTATATCTGTGTTTGTGTGTATGTGTGCATGTATATGCACGTGTATGTGAGAGAGAGCAAGAGATTTATTGGGGGCATACCCATTGTTTGATATATAGCCAACCCAAAGCTCTGATCTGTCCCATGGCATATTTGGGTGACCCCATTCAATCCATGCCATACGTTCCCCCTTGGGGTCGATTCGAGGAAAAGCATAGAAGTCATTGCCCCCAACTAATAGCCTTGGTTCTGCATTTATGTGCCAGACAAGCGGAAATATATTAAGTGGGCGTTTGGACATAAGAATTGTAAAATTCTAAAAAAAAATAAAAAAAATTTCAAGTGAAATGGTATTTGAAAATTAGAGTTGTATTTGGACATAAATATAATTTTGGGTTGTTTTTGAATTTTTGTGAGTGATCTGCAAATTTTGAAAAATAGCTTTTTGTAGTTTTTCAAAATTTCGAAAAATTCCAAAATTCACCTTCAACTGAAAATTGAAAATTTTATGGCCAAACACTGATTTCGAAAAACAATAAAAAAATTTCAAAAAAAAAGTGAAAAAATTCTTGTGTCCAATCGGGCTCTAAGATTATCTATTCCATTCACATGTACAGTTCAACAAATCTAGCCTAGGGGAGGGAAGGGGCCATATAAAAACATTGAAATATCCCTTCACAATGTATAAACATTCTTTGGCCTTTTCTAGCTCGCCTTCCCACAGAAAACAATCTAAGCAAGGGCAAATTTAAATTGAATGATGATAAACTGACACTGACAAATTCTCACCTTGAGCGCTGTTATCGCTCAGATTGACAGATACAATTGTGGTAATCGCATTAATACCACTTCCACGTTGATCTACAGAAGGAGCAAAGATTTGGATAAAATTCTTTAGAGAATCAAGCAAAGTTTAAAAGGATAAGGAAGATTGAGAACCAACCTTCTCTCACTGTGACATAACGGTTAAATCGAGAGTCAAACACTCCATCAGCATAGCATACACTTTTTCCACCATAATCTGGAGTGAGTGGCAATGGAGCAGAATCTAGTACCAAAATAACAGGGATCAAATTAAAGAGAAACATCCAAGAGAATAGTGATAGTGAATATGATGAACTATATGCTAAAATGAAAAAGCTTCAAATTTTCAAAATTAATATGAACCAACTTACTACCTGTGAGAGTTTCTTTTTCTTCCTTTTTTTGTGGTTATCTAAATTTAATAATCACCATTAAAATGGACAGATATAATAGGTGAAATTTGTAAACAAGCGGTCAATAATCAAACGAAATATGCACATAAACATAATTGTATTTCCATTGAAGCTTATGTTAAATATAATATAAAATGGTAAGAATTGGAAACAATCGTATTCAACTGCATTTGATGACATAGAAAACAAAGGTAAACATCAAAGACCTGTGGACGAAATGGACTGTATATAAAGTCTCTGATCCTTGTAATTAGAGAAGATTAAAGAGTCTCCTGATATGTAAAAATCACCACCACCATACTCCTGAGCCAACGTCCTCACAGCAAAATCCGTAGGCGTTACATCTACGGGGTCTTCCCCTGGTTTCCCTGGTTCCTTCACAATAACCGCTCGTCTGAATAATAACAATGAAAAACTCAAAATTCACACAGAACCCACAAGAAAAATGTCACAAACTTTATGGTTTTGGGGTTTAGACACAAAGACAAAACATGAGTTTCATATGCAAATTATGATCACAGAACAATCAAAACATCGAACTTTACATAAACACAAGAAAATATCACAAGCTTTACGGGTTTTGGGTTTAAATATGATGACAGTAAAGTAAATATGAGTTTCAAATGCAACTTATGAGAGCATAAGACTAACGTTTCAAACTCTACATAAAATCCCTCAAGAAAATATCACAAGCTCTATGTGTTTTTGGATTTAAGCGCGAAGACAATAAACATGAATTTCATATGCAAATCAAGAATGCATAATAATAAAAAATTCAAACTTGACATTAATACTCAAGAGAAAGTTTCATAATCTATTTGGTTTGAACATAAAGACAGTAAACATGAGTTTCATATGCAATTTTCTTTTGGTTTAACCATCCGATATCTGGAACCCACTAGTCCGATTAATTCGGATTCGCGCCACATAGCACCAATAAAGGGGAAGGCTCCCTACCATTGATTTCTTCTTTTCCAGGCTCGAACCTGAAATCTCTGGTAAGGATGAATGGATCTCCTCTATCTCAACCCACCCCTTGGACTTGTTAGTGTGGTGTTTCATATGCAATTATGAGTGCATATAATCAGAAATCAAACTTTACATAAAAATCCTCAAAAAATATAATTTATGAATATCACAAATCATCATGGGCTTTGGGGTTTAAACACTAAACAGTAAACATGAGTTTCATATGCAAACTAAGAATGCATAAGATATCAACATGCAAACCACATAAAAGAACACAAGAAAGTTTAGGGTTCTTGGGTTGAAAGTTTAAACGAGTAGACACTAAACTTGTTTGACTTTCAGATTATGAATGCCTTAGAATGTAAATTCATAAACTCCACAACCCACAAGAAAATATCACATTAATTATTGGGTTTTTGGGATTTAAACATGAGTCAGTATGAAAGTTATGAATGCCCAAGAACAAAAATTCAAACTTTACGAGAAAATATCACAATCTTTTTATGGGGTATAAACACGAATACGCAAACATGAGTTCCATATTCAAATTTTGAACTCACAAAAAGCAAAAACTCTGCCCGAGGTGAATTTAACTGGAGAAATAAGGTCAACGACCACGACACCAACTTGTTTGGAGTTATTGTTCTTGTAATAATTAAACAATCAAACTTCACATAAAACCCACAGTCAAACAAAAATTGAGTACGATATGTACCCGGACTCTGTAGGGCGTGATTCTAGCCAGAAAAGATGACCAACTGAATCGACTGCAAAGCCACCGAGGCGTTTGCTGGAGCCAGAGACGATGTCAGCAGTGATGGGTGACTTCCAAGAGCCATAGGGTGCCGTGAGATTGTTCTCAGTCGAAGGTTGGTTTTGCGGTGGCGGTGAGTTGGGTTTAAAGGAAGACATTCTGGTGACTAGCTTTCTGGTACGCGTAATGTGAATCAAAGGAGAAGAAGAAAATGAGGGTGGTGAGCAGAGACCATAGAGACGAGTCACAGTGGCGATGGCTGAAAGTGCCATTCAGTATTTAGTGAATTCCCTTTGGCAAACGGCCCAACCCAGATAGATGTACCTCTCATCCAACCCACTCACAACTAGACGGTGACCAAATACACAAACATCTCTTATTTGATTGTTTATAAAGACTACACAAGAATCATTTATTTTTTATGCTGTAACATCTAAATTTTGTTCCTGAAATATAATAATCAAGATAAAAAAGATAACGGCAAATATTATATCCGATTTCAAGGGATGAGTTACAATCTTTAAAATATCTCAAATTTAAAGAGATGTAGTCCTCTAAACAGATTTCGAATTTGTAGTACATCACAAATAATTTAAAAGTCGTCACGAATCAAGATTTGATGTTGGGTTATCATGAACGGAAGAGCTTCTTTAGCCTTTCCTTCTACTTACTCGATTGTCCTTCTAGCCTTCTCCTTTGACCCGTTTATATAAGTGTGGGATTGAGTAACCTCCAAGAAAATCTTACTTGGTCATTGGGCTTGAGGCTCATGGGCGGACCTATTTGATAGAAGATCAATTAATGGGCTAGCCCAATGGTATATTGGACCTTTAGTTAAATCAATTTAATTGGATTTAAATAATTGAACCAATTATATTCGCCCATGATATTTATTTGGACTAATATATATTTAATTTATGATAAAATTCAAATTTCTTATGGATTTAAATTTAGTAAAATTTTATTTATCTACAAATGCCCTCTACTTTAAGGCTTGTCAGGGTGTAAGCTTGTTGAAATAAGCTTGTTGAACTGAGATGTGAGACTTGAAGTATACCAGTAAAAGACAAAAGTATTTTCTTCTCTCTGGGGAGAACTTCTCCTTTTTTTCCGGACAGACCTTCTGAATCATTAGTTAAATACTAGACTTGAATAAAATTAATCAAGCTAACACGAATTACTCAGGAAGAGTTACATGAATTCGTAGTATACTTGAAGTTCTTGAGCGTGCTTCATACGAAAAAAAAAGAAGAGGAGTTAAACTCATGTTCCATGCCATACATAAGTAACTGGCTGCACGCACCCATTTCTTTTGCAAGGAGTTGCATTCGCCCTTTAACTGTATTTTGTAATAATCAAATTTAAAGATCAAGCAACTTAAACCCAACTCACGTGAATTACTCCGAGTCTGCAATCTTGGGTAGCTTAACAGTTCCATTGGGAGTGCGAGAAAGTTGGTCTCCCCTTTTTTCATTTATGAAAATTATTCCCTTAATTAAATGTGTTACTCACATTACTAAGTCAAAATTCATATGTTGACCTGAGCGGTTTTGATTTTGATGATTGACAAAGTAACGCATGCATGAACCAGATTCATGGACAGTGTACATAGGTGACGGGAAGAATCAAGCAAAACGCATGCACGTGAAAGAGATAAGTATAAGTGGTTATTTCTGATAATCCCTAAACGAAAAGATTTTGCCGCGTATTGATGATCTATTTGACCAGCTTCATGGAGTGTGGGTATTCTCTAAGATTGATTGAGGTCTGGGTATCACAGTTGAAGATTCGGTACTCGGATATTCTGAAGACGGCATTCAGGACCCGTTAGCCACTATGCCTGACTCATTGTCACTAACTTCAAAAACTCTTCTTACCTGCTTGACCAGGTCGGCATGCTCCTTCCAAGCCGCTTCTAGCTTAATCTGGAGTTTCTCATTGAGAAGCTTGTAAGCATCCCTCTTTTTAGTAAGTTCACGAGTCTCGACCTCGTGATGGTTTAACTCTTCCCGATATCTAAGAAAAGTCTCGTGATGAAGCATCGAAGCCTGCAAGCACAAAGAAAAATGTTACTATTGTTTATGACTTAATCTAAGTACATAAAAGAGGCATTCAAAGTTACCCTATTTAACGCATGTTGTGCTTCGTTGAACAGGAAGGACGTTTCCACCTCGTCCATCTTGGCTTTATCCTCTTCGGTCACCAGGCACCGAAGATAACTGGAAACCCCAACAGGGGCGGAGAGAACCCGGGCATCCTCCGGGATAGACATAACGATTGACCATTTCCTATCAGGATCTGCACTCGGAGCTGGGAACTGATTTACTAATTTCGGACTTGAAAAAGGCCCGATGGCTTCCGAGGATGGTATCATCTTTGGCACCGGTAGGTCACCCAACCCAGTGACGTCCTCCGAGGCTGTAGAATCTAAGCCATCAAAATCTGCTGCCCCTTGGAGTCCCTTATTTGGGCGTCCTTTCAGCATCTAGGCCTCGTTGATCATTGAGTCAGTAGATGAAGGCGACCCAAAGGGATCTGTCGCTCCAAGTGCTTCCTTCGGGGCATTATGGGAGCACCGGTCGTGGTCTCTTTGTCGACCTCCCCAGCTTGGGACAAAACAGCCTCGCCCGTCTCCGGCTCGGAGGTCTCGACCACGCTGGTTTCAGGCAGTTCGGTGCTGCTTCTCACGTGGGTCATCAGTTCGGAAGCTTCTTCTTCTTTCTCGGATTCGTCCCTCAGTCGATTGAGAGAGTCAGATGGGATTTCCCAGGCGCTGGTGCTCTCTTTGGATTTACGCACCAGCTTCCTTTTCGGTTTTTTCTTTTCCGAGTTCGGAGAACTCAGAGCCCTTTTCCTCTTCTTTTCTTCACCCTGCCTTGGAGCAGGAGACGCGGAGGGGCACTCCTCGCCACCAGATGGAGGACTCATTGCAACATCCTTGGGAAGACCCGCAAAGAAAAGGAAAATGAGTAAGGGCTCAGCAACATAGGGAAAACCTAAGTGTTGTCCGTATGAGAATGAAATCTCACCCTGAGAATGGGCCTCCTATCGGCCCTTCAAAAGTTCGTGCCATGCGCGCTTAGAATATGGTTTATGCGATACGATGCCCTTGACCCACTGAGGAACTGCATCCGGCATCCGAGCAACAGCTGCACCACCACAAAACATCGATGAGAAAGGAGGAAAAAGGAAAGCGATAAATGAAATCTTAAAGGCAAGGTTATACTTACGTTTCATGTTCCATTTCTCAGGAAATGGTATATACTCGACCGAGATTAAATCCAAGGTCTTCGCTCGAAAAAATCAGCCTAACCAACCTCGGTCCCGATCCTCGTTGATGCTCGAGAATGGGGCCTTACTAGCCCGACGGGCAAGTTTTATTAATCCCCCTCGATAGAGTCGGGGACTGTAGAGACGCATGAGATGATTGATGGTGAAGGGAAACCCCTCAATTTTGTTTATGAAGAAATGGAGGATAATTACTATCCTCCAAAAGGAAGGATGAATTTGACCGAGGGTCATCTTGTACTTCTTACAAAAGGCGATAATGACCGGATCCAAGGGGCCCAACGTGAAGGGATAAGTGTAAACACGTAAAAACCCTCCATATGGGTAGTAATCTCTTCCTCGGGCGTAGGAACCACCACGTGCTAACCAACCCAGTTGCAATCCTCCTTGACCTTGGAGAGGAAGCTATCGGTGACCGAGCATATATATCTCGAGACCGGTTCACACCGACCCGGTACCGAGGAGGGTTTCTTGACCTGGAAATCAGCACCGGTCAGACACCCCACAGGAACGAACATCTTCAGGGGAGGCTCCGGTGTCGGTTCCTCAGTAGCAACAGACAAAACGTTTTCCTTTTCAGCCGATCGCGAGGCAGAGGGAGTTTTTTTTTGTGGAACCGACTTTGAGGTCTTCGCCATTTGTTTTTGGAAAATGAAGGAAAAAGAGAAAGTTAGAAAAGTATTCTTGATGGTTTGGGATAAAAAAAGAACATAAGTTCTTATAAAATGATTTCAAAATAACCAGAAAATTAATGCTTGGGAGTGTTGAAATTTCCGAGGTAAGGGGGTAGAAGGTTTGAAAGTAAAGTTTGAATGAATTAATGAGGGGGTATTTATAGTCTCTCAGCAACTGTTCACATATGGGAGTGGCCGACCGACAACTGATAGTCATTTAATGCCAGTAAGACTTGACTGACGAGACGTTTTGGCTGTTTTGTCGTTTCTGTCACAAAATATCGAAGTCAGGATTGGAAGTTCACGGCGTTTCTCGTCGTCTACTCTTCAAAAAACAAGGGACTATCTATATACAGTTGAAGTCGAGCTCGACTACAACTTGGTGGATTAGGCTTGGGACGTGGCGACCAAGAACTGAAGATCGACCTCGAGTCCCGTCGAGCTAGAATCCAAGGTCGGAAAGCTTGCCTTCGAGGAATATTAAGTTCGGTGTGGACCTTGCTTGGAGATAACTAATAGAAGACTGAAATATCTGCGACCAGTCGGATATTGAGGCGAGAATCTCAACATGTATCAGCAAGGAAACGACAATCAGCAAATCAAGAGATTTTTACCTTTTATAGAAATGTAGCTAGAGTAGGACTCTTCTTCTATATAAAAGGGGTCTGAAAATTCATTCAACACACCGTAACACTCATCACAAAGTAATATATTATTATTTCTAGTTCTCATTATCTTGTCATTCCGTTCCGACATCGATAAAAGCATTTTTGACTCGAGGGTGACTAATCTAAAAAGCTAAGATTATTCAACTTGTGTGGTTTGCATTTACTATTTTCATCATTTATTTCAATATAATCTGATTTTTTATTTTGTATCAAGTTAGATCACGTATCCTTAAAACCACGTACAAATTCAATTCTTATCTGATTTTGAGGGTAAACAGTCAACTTGCCTAGTATCATGATAGGCGCCATCACGACATGTTGTGTTTTGGGTCGTGACAATATGAGGGTTGTTTGGTTGCTATAAGTAATCACTATGCGGTCAACTTTATTGCTTCTTCCTTTGTTGAATGGTTGGCATTGAGTTGTATTCGAGTGGGTTGATAGAGGTGTGATGGTTACTATAACCAAATGAGACTTTAAAGAAGTGGTTTGGTGTGATGTATATCCTATGAAGTATTTCCATGTACGATTGGGAAAGCCTTGGTTTCTTGATCATAATCTTCCGATTCGTGTAGAGTGGAATAGGTATGTAGTTGATATAAATGTAAGGGGGCATTCCTTCATTCCTAAATACTTTGAGGATAAATTGTTGGCAACGCAAGACATCGGAAATGGAGTTTAGATTGCAAATCATTCATAAGTCCTTCTCCTACTCGAAGTGGAGCTTATGATGCTTATACCATGCCAAGCCAAATAGTGTCTTTTGATACTTGTTATAATGCACCTTACACTTCTCCACCAGCCCACTACCAACACCAACTACAATTCCTAACCACACTTCAACCACCACAAGTACATCAACTACTACCTTATCAACCTTCACCACAACCTAGACTACCACTAATTCTACCTCTACAACATATGCCTCAAGCACCACCAAGGAGGGGCAATCTCCCTACTCCACCACCCATAACTCAAGAGCCTCGAATGATTAACAACCCACTTTTTCAACATAATCATGAGACCACCTTGAATGAGTTGGCAACATCCAACAAATTTTCAATGACGAATATAGGGGGATGAAGTAAACCAAAGGGGAAGAGGCCAAGTGAGTTTGAGAATATCCTTGAAAAATTAAAAGAGACAAAGTAAGGATAAGAGACAAAAGAAAGAGAGAAGTGAGGGAGAGAAAAATGACAACTCTAGAGTGGAAAAAGGAGAGAAAGTGCGGAGTGCAGTGAGTGAGTTGTCACAAGAAAAGAATGAAGAGCTTAAAAAGAAAATGAGAGAAAAGAAATAGGGAAAACAAAACGAGAGTGAGGATTTTCCTTATCCTAATGCTACTAACCTTTCTTCTGTCTCTAGTTGTTTTGTATCTTGTGTAGGAACTTTTGGAGAGGAGCCATCAAGTGAAAATCAATCCACTTTGAAGAGCTTGAACAAAGATCAATCTACCTTTTCAAGAGAACTTCTGGAATCCATTAAGCAAGTTCAAGGTAAAGATAATACTTTAGAAGTGCTTCAAGGTAAAATAGTCTATCCTTCTACTCTTAGTTCTTTATTTGATTGTGGTAATACTTTGAGTTTTAAAGAGAACTATGACCTTGATGAGTTTGATATTTCTTTATATTTTGATGTGAAAGATAATTGTGGCTTGCAACTAGTTAAGAGTTCTTGTGTATTGTTGGATGCTTCTAGCTCTTTGTTTAATGACTCTTTAGCTAGTGATGCAAGTGATGTTGAGTGTTTTGATAGTCCACCTATATGGGATGATGTATGTGATGATTCTTTTGACTCTATTTTAACTTTGTTGGAAGAAAGTTTTGGACTTTATGAAGAAACGAGTCAAGAAGAATGTGTTGATGAATTCTTTGATTCTATTTCCATTCCTTTGAAAGAAAGATTCAATTTTATGATGAAATGGTCAAACTTGAATGTGGTGACTTGGTCGAGAGTAAAAAAGGAAAGTAAAGTTTTTGATGCTAGCACTAGCATTTAATTGCTTTATTTAGTTTATTCTTACTATTGAAAGAACATTCTCGTTAGATTTTACTAATGCTTCTTTGAGAAAAGGTAAGAATGTTTCTTTTGGTGTTTTGAATGGTCATTGTGAGTAAAAAGAACCTAAGTTTATTGATTATTTTGTGAAGGTTCAACAAGTAGAAGTTGCTAAGGATAGGGAAAGCCTTGAACTAACACTTCGGCATATTATTTGTCAAGAGATTTTTGTTTTTTCCAAAAGCAAGAATGATATGTACATTTAAGTTATGCTTATCTTGTGTTTATCTTAGGCCATTGAGGTAAATATGCATAACTTTGAGTATTTTGGTATTTTTGTATGATGATTCATGATAAGCTTGGCCTATTTCTTAAGTTTCCATGTGAAGTTGTTGTTGGAAAGTATGTGGATACTCGGGGATTAAAGTTTATTTCTGACCCGAGAGTTGTTTCTTATTGTGGTAAAGTATTTTTCTTTGGATTGGAGAATATGATTTTTATTGCTTCTTATGACACTTGGTTATACCATAAAAGTGTGCACTTTATCGAGAATTTTACAAGATTGTGGTTTTGTTGGAACCATGGAACTTATACACTCTCTTAATCTTCCCATGGGTATTATTTTCCTTGTAGTTGAGTTTCTGTCATTTATGTTGAGGATGTGTTCTTTATAGATTTTGACACTTGGCTATATCATAAGAATGTTACTTTTGATTGTAAGATTGAGAACTTTGATATTTTAGATTGGATAAATAATATTTTGATTGTGATTGGCTTGATACTTATGTTTGCCCCTTTCTTGGTTTTGCAAGGTCCAAATTCGAGGACGAATATTTTTCAAGGTGGGAGGATGATACATGCCGGATGAGCACGCTTAACGAGGATGATTTTCAAGTCAACATCATAGCATTGGAGTTCTTTAAAGGAGTCAAGATTAAGAAGGTTATATTAGCAATTTAAGCTAAGGGTATTTTGATTATTTAGCCTAAATAGCACTCTACTATAAATTATCCCTTCCTCTCATTTTTAAAGGAAGATTTTGATGATGGATTGATAAACAAAGACCAAAAGAGGTTTATGGTATCTTTTATTTCTCTTTATTTGCCATATTTTTTAGATTATCGATGTGAGGTTTATCATGTATGAGTTCATGTTCATACTCTTGGATTATCTTTTGTATTTGAATATTAATTTGTTGTTTTAGTTGATATATCTTCTAGGATATTGAATTGAATTCTTTACTTAGCTTAATCCGTGTTTCTTATTAGCGTTCTTCCTCGATTAGTGTTTATCATAGTAAATTCAAGGAGTCTAACTGGTTCATAGTTTGGTTCTTGTCTTTCTCTATTTTAAACTCTAATCTTCTATCTTTTAATTCCGTATATTTTTACATTCTCTGTGTTTTCGATACAATTCCGTATCAATTACCCACACTTTCTCAATGTAGTCAACAAGAAAACTACTCGCACTTTATTCAATGTAGTCAAAATTAAAGACTACCCACACTATGTTCAATGTAGTCAAAACATTGATGAAAGATTCCAGAAAATAGATTAAATTAACATTAGTTTGGGCTGCTGAACTTGCTCCTTGTTGGGGCTGATTTGGGCCTGGTTCCACCTCCCTTTAAACTTCAATTTGGGCCTCCAAGTAGTTGTAAGACTTGCCAAAAATATCTTCATTAGGCTGGATTTCTTCTCCCACCATAAGATACCATTTAATTGCTAATTGAAGCTCACTGAACTTGTCTTGAAACTTCTTCATTTGAGATCTTGTCATGGGCCTTCTTATGATTTGATAAGGGTGATATCAAGGATGACTTGGACAAGAAATTTTTCGAATATGTGATGTACTACACTTTATTGATATATGAAGTTGTTAAATGACTTAAGTTTGATATTCTTTGTGGATATAGTGTGCAAAGAGAATGGATTCACTCGGTTACCTAAGGATGAGGTTTCTTCTTTTAGAGAAATTGTGTGCTAACAGGGTACAAGTCATTCGATATATTTTGTTATGCATCGAAGACTATGGTAGAGTGGGTGACTCTTGAGAGTAGTTTTTGTGCGTCCATGTTCAAAAATGTGATACTTAAAGATTTATACTTTGTTTGGCTAAGAATTTGAGATTGGTATTAGATTGTGACAGGGACTTAGAGTACTTCTATATCATTATTTGATTTTGCAATGCATAATTAAAGGGATGAGAGGAACATTTTCAGTTTCAGGGGAGGTATCTTAAGAGAAAACATTTTGTTTTGAGGTAATTTTAGGTGCGTGAAGGGGAGTAAAGTGGCTTACGGATATTAGGATGGCGTAGTTCCATGGCGGGATCACTTGGTGTGGGTTTTCGTTAAAGACCACAGTACCAACATGGTAATGGAAATGATCGATTTCTTTGATATGATAGGGCATTATAACTTTTTGATAGGATTTGGGGTTTGGTAGTGTGCGTGACTTGGTTGACTGGGAGAGACTCAGTTTTAATGGTTTGATTATTGTGTAAGTGCATTTTTGAGCTTGAGGACTATCCTACTTTTAACTTGGAGTTGATAATTGAATTCTTGTACTTAGATATGGCATCATGATGGTTGTGGAGAGTCGTGTTAGTTATGGATTGCTGATATTTAGCTTAAAGGATATATATTTCTATGTATATCGCCTCAATATTTTACTCGTGTTTCGTGGATTTTGGATGTGAAATGTATTGATTTATGCTAATTCATGGTGTTTTTATATATAGGAATCATCCGGAGGCAATATGGGGCGAAAGGTGCGAGATTAGAGACAAAAAGGAGAAAAATTGGAAAAGAGGCCGTTTGTAGCGCCATAGGCAGCGCCCCATGCTGCCTGTGGCGCACTTTGCAGATTCTGAATTTAACCAGCACCAGGGCTAGCGCCCCATGCTACCCTGGGCGCTGGTGACAGGAAGCATCTCCTATTTTGCCCCGGACAAAGTTATTTCGGCCCAAGACATACCCTACTGGTATAAAAGCAAGACTAAGCATATTTTGGGAGGGGAGACGCCACTTTGAAGGAAAAATGCACATGAGGAACATTCGGGAGCAAGGATATCTCAGTTTTCTTCATTTTTTCTTAGTATTTTCAATTATTCAACACTTGTCAGTTTGTATTGATATTATCATGAGTGGCTAAAACCCATAGTTCTGAGGTTGTGATTTAGCCATGAATATTGTTGTACTTAACCTTGATTACAATTCACTAATATATGGTTGTTTCTTCAATTAAGTGATTAATTGCTTAATTGTCTGGCCAACAGTTAGGTTCTATTTACTATCTATGCTTTGCTTGGGAAAACTACGTCTAGATTAGAGAAGAATTGAAGAGAGCATGACCTTAACACTGAGGGGGACGGATTTTTGGTTAGGATAGGAATATACCTAGTCATCGTGCTTAATTAAACATCATAATCTTAATGCGTTCTTAATAAATTGATTCCATAGGAATATAGGCGTTAATCTATTTTGAATAGGTGAGTAGGAATTCGAGAGAATACTGCGAGAGCAATTGTTCAATTAATTAGCAACCATGAGTGAATTGTATGATAGGGAGAGTTAATTAGAACACAATAGGATCGGTGAATCGATCAAAACCCTGGAATATTTGTCTCTACTGAATACACAACAACCATTTTGCTTCTTGATAATTTAGTCACTTGTTAGAGTTATTGTTTAGTATAATCACACTCTTGAACTTTGATTGACCTGACTGAGTAATAATCTTGGCGAAACTAGTGGGTAGTTATCACAAGTCTCTGTGGGTTCGACACTCGACTTATTTTTATTACTTGTACGACCACGTATACTTGCATGTGCATATGGGAGCGATAAGTTTTTGGTGCTGTTGCCGGGGACTTGAATATTGACTAATTTCTATATTTTACTCTAGTTGTTTATTTCGTCAAGTCTAACATTCTGATTTGTTGCTCTGCTCTCAAGAACATTGATTGAATGCGAAGGGTCAGAAGCCAGGATAGACTTCAAGGCTTTGACCCGGAACCTGAGAGAACATTTCACAGGAGGTTGAGGGAAGCAAGGGACACATATAATCTTCAGGCACTTGTTCAATTTCCCGTGGACAAGTCAGAGGAGCAACATATGGCTATTTAGGAGGCAGCGATGCCCAGCATTGCCAATGTCACCTCCAGCATTATGAAGCCCAGAATCACTGGGCACTTTGAGTTGAAACAGAGCATGATCCAGCTACTACATGCGAATGGGCAGTTTATGGGTCTTCCACACGAGGATCTACAACAGCACATCCTGAACTTCTTGGAGATTAGTGATACTTAAATTACTAACGGAGTCACTCCAGACTATGTGAGACTCACACTGTTCCCATTCTCTCTGTTAGGAGAAGCACAGATGGTTGAAGGCAGAAACAACCAATTCTATAACATCATGGAATGATCTGGCGATGGAATTTTTGGCAAGGTTCTTTCCTTCAGGAAAAACCACAAAGATTAGAAGTGAGATAGTCTCCTTCAAACAGAAATCATGGGAGTCTTTATACTCATCTTGGGAAAGGTTCAAGGGGCTGCTCAGAGACTATCCTCATCACAACTAGACAAAAGAAGTGTTAGCTCACACTTTCATAAAAGGGCTACATCCAGAGACAAAGATTGCGGTGGACGCTGCAGCGGGAGGTTAAGTGTTGGAGGAAAGCTTCGATGAGATATATGCATTATTGAACAATTCTCCAAAAGCAACCCTGATTGGCAAGGAGAAATAGGCAGACACATAGTGCAAAAATCTACAGGGGTTCTCGAGTTAGATGTCATATCTGCATTATCAGCACAGATTGACACATTGTCCAACCAAGTCAATCGAATAATCTTGTTTATTAACAAGCAACAAGCTCAGCCAGTGCAACAGGTTCAAATATTTTGTGAAGTATGTGGAGAGGGTCACACGAGCAACTTATGCCTAGTTAATCTAGAGTCTGTCTATTTTGTAGGTAATATAAAATAAGGGCCAGACAAATCAGTATGGGAACACTTACAATCCTAACTGGAGGAACCACACAAACTTCTCTTGGGGTGGAAGCCATGGTACTTAGAATTAGTACAGGCCACAAGCTCCTCAACAGTGATATTGATCACCTCAGGCTGAACAACTTACAAACCCGACGAGTCACCTTGAGAAGATGCTAAAGAAATTGATGATCAGCAGGCTCAGGTAGCAGCCCACGCTGCAGCAATTCGAAATATAGAGGGACAAGTGGGGAAACTTGCCAGCGCTCAAAATACTCGACTAGCTGGGGCTCTTCCAAGCAACACTGAGGCTAATCCTAAGGCATCTATTAATGTTGTGTTATTGAGGAATGAGAGACAGTTTGAAGAAGTGCTATAAAAAAAAAAGAGGAAGCATGTGACCTTTCATGAGAAGCCGGCCACCATAGAAGCAGAATCAGAAAAAGCAAAGGAGTCAAAGAAGTCAGCTGAAGAGGTGGTGGCTAAGAGACCCCCACCATCAGTTACGAGGCCACCACCTCCATTCCCTCTAAGATTGCAGAAAGTGAAGGATAATGTAGCCTATAAAAAGTTTCTTGGTATTTTGAAGCAGGTGCAAATCAATATTCCATTAGTAGACATCCTACAAGAAGTGCCCAAATATGCCAAATACATCAAGGACATAGTGGCAAATAAAAGGAGGCTAACAGAGTTTGAGACTTTGGCACTCACTGAAGAATGTAGCTCAAGAATTCAAATTAAGCTACCTTAGAAATTTAAGGATCCATGTAATTTCACTCTCCAAATCTCGATTAGTAAGCACGCAGTAGGGTGAGCTTTGTGTAATCTTGGCCGAGCATCATTTTGATGTCGTTGTCTGTGTTCAGACAGTTGGGTTTGGGTGAGCCGTGCCCAATCACAGTGATTTTACAATTGGCTGATCGCTCCCTTGCTCATCCTGAAGGAGTGATTGAAGATATATTAGTTTAAGTGGGTTCTTTCATATTCCCTACTGATTTTATTATGGAGTATGAGCCTAATCAGGAAGTCCCATTTATTTTGGGGCATCTATTCCTAGCCATGGGCTGAGCTATTATTGATGTATGCGAAGGAAAGATGATGATGAGAGTGGGTGACCAAGTGGAGGTATTCAATGCGTGTAAAGCACTCAGATTGCCATCCCACTATGATGAGCTATCTATGATTTCTGTGGTGGAAAGTGATGTGACGTCATTGGTGCCTTATATGAGCCCCATAGATCCTCTTAGACAAGCCTTGATTGGGGATGATAAAGACAGTGAAGATGAGATGATGGAAGAAATTGAGTAAGTACTTAACATGTCTTGAAGTTATGTCCATGGGTTTGGGATATTTGAGGAGTCGGACAGGCCTGTTACTCTGATCCCTCCTAAGCTATCTATTGAAGAAGCTCCAAAGATAGAGCTTAAGCCCGTTCTAGTGCATCTGCGCTATGCTTATTTGGGGAACTCTGAGACATTGCCAGTTATTATCTCATCTATCTTGACCGATGTGCAAGAAGAAAAATTGCTCAAAGTACTTCGTGAGCATAAAAAGGCTATTGGGTGGACAATTGTTGACATCAAAGGAATCAGTCCATCATTCTGCATGCATAAAATCTTTCTGGAAGATGGACACCACCCTAGTGTTTAGCAACAAAGGAGATTAAATCCCATTATGAAAGAGGTCGTGAAGAAGGATGTAATTAAGTGGCTTGATGCAGGTATCATCTTTTCTATTTCTGACAGCAACTAGGTAAGCCCAGTGCAATGTGTGCCTAAAAAGGGGGATGACTGTGGTAGAGAATGGGAAAAATGAGCTAATTCCTACTCGCACCGTGACGGGATAGAGTGTTTGTATTGACTGCAGAAGGCTCAACAAAGCAACCCGCAAGGACCACTTCTCACTTTCATTCATTGACCACATGTTGGACAGATTGGCGGGGCATGAATATTATTGTTTCCTTGATGGTTATTCGGGGTACAACCAGATTGTCATATGCCGAGGATCAGGAGAAGACCACTTTTACTTGTCCTTATGGTACTTTCTCTTCCAAATGACTGTCGTTTGGTCTTTGTAATGCACTGGCTACTTTCTAGAGGTGCATGATGGCTATCTTACTAATATGGTTGAAAAGTTTGTGGAAGTCTTCATGGATGATTTTTCAGTCTTTGGGTCTTCTTATGATGATTGTTTGAAGAATTTGAGTAAGGTGTTGGCCCGTTGTGAAGAAACAAATATGGTGTTAAAATGGGAAAAGTGCCATTTTATGGTACAAGAAGGCATCATGTTGGGCCATAGAGTGTCAAGGAGTGGCATTGAAGTTGATAAGGCGAAGTTAGAGGTGCTTGAAAAATTACCTCCACCTATTTCTGTGAAGGGTGTTCGGAGTCTTTTGGTATACGCGAGATTCTATAGACGCTTTATTAAGGATTTTTTAAAATTTGCTACTCCTTTGTGCAGGTTGCTTGAAAAGAATGTAACCTTCAATTTTGATGAAGCCTGCCTGAAGGCATTCGAAGAACTAAAAAAGAAGTTGGTGGCTGCCCCCATTGTTGCGACACCGGATTGGTCCTAAACCTTTGAACTTATGTGCGATGCAAGTGACCATGCTATTGGGGCAGTGCTAGGCCAGAGAAGGGATAAAATGTTTTACTCCATCTACTATGTGAGTAAGACTCTCGATGATGCACAGCTGAATTACACCACCAATGAAAAAGAGTTGTTCGCTGTTGTGTGGGCCTTTTAGAAATTTTGGGCATACTTGGTGGGAACTAAAGTTATAGTCCATACCGATCATGAAGCAATCAGGTATCTATTTACAAAAAACGAATCCAAGTCTAGATTGATGCGCTGGGTTTTGTTGTTGCAGGAATTTGATGTAGAAATACGAGATCGGAAGGGCACAGAAAACCATGTAGCTTACCATCTATCAAGGTTGAAAAATCATGAGCATGTGGAGGAAGGTGGACAAATTAAGGAGGCATACCTTGATGAGCAACTTTTTTCTATCACCCAAGACCCTCCCCCATGGTCCGCAGACTATGTGAATTATCTTGTGAGTGGGGTACTTCTCCCTGAAATTGGATCTGAAGCTAGAAAGAGGTTTCTACATGATGTAAACTTCTACCACTGGGATGAGCCATTCTTGTGCAAACATTGTGCTGATTAGTTGATGAGGAGGTGTATTCCAGAAAAGGAGGTGGAATCAATGTTGTATGATTGCCACGCCTCGCCTTGTGGGGGCCATCATAGAGGCGATAAGAAAGCTGCAAAGGTGCTACAATCTAGATTCTTTTGGCCAACGTTGTTCAAGGATGCCGATGCATTTGGAGGTAGAGATTTTTGATGTGTGGGGGATAGACTTTATGGCACCATTCCCATAATCCAGAGGAAACAAATGTATTTTACTAGTAGTTGACTATGTGTCAAAATGGGTAGAGGCTATCACATTACCAACCAATGATGCCACGGTGGTAGCTGCTTTTGTGAAGAAGAACATATTCTCGAGGTTTGGGACTCCACGCGCTTTGATTAGCGATGAAAAGGACACATTTTTGCAATCGATTGTTGAATAACCTTCTAGCTTTATGGGGTCCGCCATAGAGTTGCCATGGCATATCATCTACAAAAAAATGGACAAGATAAGGTGCCCAACAGAGAAATAAAGCAAATATTAGAGAAGACAGTGAGTGTGAATAGGAAGGATTGGGCTGCAAAGTTAGATAATGCCTTCTGGGCATATAGAACTGCATACAAAACACCAATTGGGGCGTCACCGTATAAGATTGTTTATGGGAAGGTATGTCACTTGCCTATTGAACTTGAACAAGACATACTAGGCAATTAAAAAGTTGAATATGGACTTTGAAGCCACAGCGAGAAGAGACTCTTGCAGTTGAATGAGTTCAATGAGCTCAGGCAACACTCTTATGAAAATGCAAAGCTTTACAAAGAGAAAACGAAAAGATGGCATGACAAGCGTATCAAGCCACGTCACTTCTAACCGGGCCAACAGGTACTATTGTTCAATTCTAGGCTTAAGCTATTTCCTGGGAAGTTAAAATCGAGATGGTCAGGTCCATTTGAGGTGGTAAGAGTCAATCATTGTGGTGCAATTGAGCTGTGCGCTTTAAATGGTGAAAGAAAGTTTTTAGTGAATGGGCACAGGGTCAAGCACTATTGGGGAGGAATTATTGATCGTGAGAAGACCAATGTAGTACTCGCTGATGAGTGAGCGAGGCCCTGCATCGTGCCGCGATGTTAAGTCAGGCGCTTGAAGGCAACCCAATTTTTATTGCTTTCATAGTTTAGTTTTTTAAAATTTTCATTAGAGTAGATTAGAATTTTTATTTTCTTTATAGACATAAAAATTATTGGTAGAATGGTGTGGGGCATGTAAAGTGGATATATAAAGTGCTCGGGGGGATCGAGGATATCATTGAAAAAAAACAAATGGAAAATTGGAAAATAAGCACCCAGGTTAGCGCCCCCTTGTCTAGGGCGCAATTTATAATATGTTCGAAGCCCCCAGCGCCAGGCCTAGCATGGGGCGCTTGGCTAGGGGCAGGTAAGTATAAAATTTTTATTTTTTAAAATTTTTTTGTTTAGTTTTTTTTTATTAGGTTAATACCCATAACCATGAAACCCGGCCCACAGACCCATCTATTCGAACATTATAACCAACATTACAACCCATACCGAATAACCCAACCCATCTTCACTTAAAAACAAATTCAGCATAACTCTAACATCTACCTTTCTCACCCGTAACCCTCTCTCTCTCTCACTCTCAAGCTCTCTGCCCTAACCCCTTCCCCCTCTCTAAAGTTTTCCAAGTTTTTTCTCTTGTTTTCATCTTCAATCATCAAGTTATGTTCCCTTTTCTCCATTATTTTTATTTTGTAAATAAGTAACCCTTTCCATCTTCCAAAAACCCCAATTCCCTATTAGTGCTTCTTTTGAACTCTTTTCTATGGTGGGTGCAGTGACATTAGTTGACAAAACTTGATGGTTGTATTATATACAGAGTAGTAAACTAGAATTCCCTCTACTTCTTTGAAATTTGGGAGTTCCACCTTGTTTCACCATTGTTGAACTAAGTTGCACACACTTCATGCCCACAATGTGTTTGATACAATGTTTGAATGGGTACTTTATGCACCGGTGAAGTCTGAGTAATCGAGTGTAGTTGTATCTGATATCGGGCTAAGTGTGGGTGTTTGGGAATGATTTTACATAATTCGGAGCTTGGCTTTCATGTGAACATATCGCTCACACCATGTATCTTGTATTATATATGTTGTAGTAATTTGTAGAATTAGCTAATACAGTGTAGTAGTTGTAGAAATTAAGGACCATATGCCACTTGCTTGCATTAAAGATTAATCACTTCGCCATGATTGAGCACTTGAATTGTGTGGCATAGTTCATGAGTTATAATTGTGCAACATAGGAAAGTCTTGAGTACCCATTTCCTTGTGGTGTAACACTTGTGCGTTTTAAACAATGGTTATGAGTCTAGTACATTGAGCCTTCGGTTTTAAGTGTCGGGTCATCTTTGTCTCTCATGATAACCTGAGGCAGATTTATTGATTCCTTCTCATATTCATGATTATTTATGTTATAGGTTGCTATGGCTCGTGATAGTGCAAACAAGTGCAAGGGAGTAGGGAAGTCCTCAACCACTGCTCACACTCCCAAAAAGCGCAAGAAAGGGGAAGGATCATCTAGGCAAGCGAAGGGGAAACAAGTTGCCGATGGTCGACAAAGGCACCATTGGGATCAAGGCCTTATTTGGATCTAGTTCATGATGATGCCATCCAATGGCATAATACTTTTGTACTGTATGGGCGGCACGTCTCCGAGATGGGCATTAATGTAAAAGCTTTGGAAAAGATTCCTGGACGTGCTTGCCCGATTGCGAGAAATGAGGATAGATAAGTTCCTCGAGTGCCCCGGCCATGCAAATTTTAGTATGGTGCAAGAACTGTATGCCAATTGGAATGCAGACTTGTTCATGTCATGGGTCCGTGGAAAGGAAGTGCCAATGGATAGACGGTCCTTATGTGAATTTTTGGGAGTTGAGAACTCTAACCCCCGGAGGCTACAAAGGCTTGTCAAAAGCCCAAGCTATATGGTGATATGTCACATAGTTTGTGGCGTTGATTTGAATGCCAAGTGGATCAGAACTAAGGCGATTCCCATCTTGAGATGATCCGCTTCGATTTCAACAAGACCGCCAAAGTGTGGCAAATTTTTGTGCAGGTTCAACTCATGCCAGTTGAACACAACGGTGGATGCACTAGAGCGAGAGTGTGTGTTATTCTTTTTTATGACTGCACGACCCATCAATATGGGTGAGATCATGCTAGGGGAGATAGCCCGTACACGATTTTGGCAGCAGATCAAGAGATTCTTCTTGGCAATTTGCTCATGCAGTATATTCTTTTTTGGGAGGTGCCTGAATACCCTAGGTATGACGAGGTTGTGGAGGATCCTAAAGGGTTGATGGACATCACATATTTGTTGGAGACAACGTCTAAGCTTACCCAAACAGCACGGAATGAGAGTGACGAGAACTTCAACAGGTATCTCTATAACTCCTTAAATGTGATCATGAGCAGGATGGGTGTATCAGACAAGGAGCGTATGCATCTATGGCAATGATTTGTCTAGTTCGAGATTTTGGGGATTGCACCTAGCAGTCCCGTTCACCCATTGGAGGATGAGAACACTTAAAAGGCTGCAACAGCGAGGATGATATTGGTGATGACGTCACGGGCCCCATGGCTTTGGTGCCCCTGGGAGCTGATGATGATTATGATCCCGGAGATGCGGATGGCGGGCATGCTGAGGAGGAGGAATCCGACTTGCAGGAAGTTTTCTTTTCACCCTACTTTGCTTTACATTTTGTTCATGCATTGAGGACTATGCATATGCTAAGTGTAGGGTGGGAGAACTACTTCTTGTGATGCAAATTGTATAAATTGTTATTTTTCTAGTAGTTGTTTCTTACTTAGTCTAGTTTTATAAAATAAAAATCAGAAAAAGCTCGGACTTTTCCTGATGATGGATCTTTTGGACAATTTTCTTGAGGGATTAAAGCGTGATTGCAAACACCATAAAGATTTTTGCTTTTTAGGATAGTTGGGTAGGAACCCTTGGTTTTTCTTTGGGCGCCGGTTCTTTTCCAGGGGTGTCGCTCGAACCAGGTATTTTTTTTTTTTGGAGTCGGTTAGGAAGAAACTGAGTTGCTCTGAGGTACCTATTGACGTGTTTGGTCCTGGCACATTAGGTTATGTCATGCACTATGTGTTTCAGTGCATTTTATTTGAATTGTGATGCTCGAGTAAGATGAATAGCCTACTCTGTGATGCCTTTTCTCAGTTATTTTGACTTGTATGCCACATAGTGCAATATTGCTTAAAATTTGTCAATTATGTGTTCTTGCTTGACTTGAGAGTTGAACAGAACCGTCTCGATTGAGTCATGTGCAATGTGTATGTGAGGATTTGTGATTTTCTGTGCTATCTTGTGCAGTCTAGAACTTGCCCCCTGTATTAATTGAAGCGAAATCATTGAGTTATTCTAGTCTAGGAGATGAGGGTAGGTGTTCTTGCTTGATCATAGATGTGCTTGTCACTTAAAAATAAAATTTCCGTTGCTAGCCCTTTGAGTCTATAGACCTTTTCTTTGGCATCCCCATTCCAGAGGTAGGACTAGCGGCCCACGCTACCCTGGGCGCTGGTGACGGGAAACATCTCCTATTTTACCCGGGACAAAGTTATTTCGGCACAAGACCTACCCAAGGGGTATAAAAGCAAGAATAAGCCTATTTTGGGAGGGGAGACGCCACTTTGAAGGAAAAATGCACACGAGGAACATTCGGGAGCGAGGATATCTCAGTTTTCTTCATCTTTTCTTAGTATTTTCAATTGTTCAACACTTGTCAATTTGTATTGATATTATCATGAGTGACTAAAACCCATAGTTCTGGGATTGTGATTTAGCCATGAATATTGTTGTTTAAAGTTGACTTAACCTTGATTACAATTCACTAATATATGGTTTTTTTCTTCAATTCTGTGATTAATTGCTTAATTGTCTGGCCAACAATTAGGTTCTATTTACTATCTATGCTGTGCTTGGGAAAGCTACGTCTAACTTAGAGGGGAATTGAAGAGAGCATGATCTTAACTCTAAAGGGGGGCGCTTTTATGGTTAGGATAGGAATATACCTAGTCACCATGCTTAACTAAACATCATAATCTAAATGCTTTTTTAATAGATTGATTCCATAGGAATAAAGGTGTCAATCTATTTTGAATAGGCATGTAGAGATTCGGGAGAATACTACGAGAGTAATTGTTTGATTAATTAGAAACCATGAGAGACACTTGACTTATCATTTTATTACTTTTACGATCATGTATACTTGCGTGTGTGTTTGGGAGCGACAATTTCTTTGGTCGCAAAAGGATTGGAATAAGAGAATTCACGAAAGATCCGAGTTGCCTAAGAAGTATAGTAGCACTGATTTAAGTATCAACAAGAAAGGGAATGTTTTATAGAGGATGCTATCTAATGGGTCTATGGACAGTTCAACTAAGCGCTACGACAATGTATAATGGTCAGTCGTTGAGGTTAAGATTTTAGTTGCCATGGAATTGCACATTTCTAGATGCTTGCAGGTGTGACTTCATAGTTGTGTCTAAGTAAGCATGTAGAGGTCACTATGATGAGGAACCTTTGACTTTTAGGCATCAAGATTAATTTTTGTAGGTGGAACTATCCCTTTTGTTGTTGGCAGTGGAAGTGTGTTGATGGTTAGATAGCTTGTTGTATGTGTATTGGTTGGGTGACTTGAGGAGATTTGTGCTTGTTAGAGCTTGTAGTTTATGTTATTTGATGTGTTGTGATTTGTCTAAGGTAGTGAAATATCCTTCTCGGAGATTGTGGGATGAGGTGGTTTAGAATGTTATTGACATTATTTCTTTGTGTTGGAATATTAAACAAGTAAGGACTTTAGAAACTCAAAGATTTGTATATTTGATGCATTGGATTCCACAAGGTTATAGTGAGGGGGACTGGCACATATGGAGGACATAAAAGAAAAGGGTATGAGATGCAGTTTCTTGATAACTGGGTTAATAACGGGTTGCATGTATATTGTCATGGGCTGCTTTCCAGCCTCGCCCCATGACCCCTTGGACGCGCCCCATGGCGTCCTGGCAAGCCTCCCAAAGCCTAGTGCCACGGTCGTCCCCGTGGTCTCGGCAGCGCCAAGTGACAAGCGCGCATGTGCCTCTATCGCCCCACCTAAACTCCTTGCCAGCGTCCAGCGGCTTGCGAGTGCCAACAGCGCCGCGCGCACAGACAATGCCGCATGCACAGATAATGCCGCAAGCATCCCTCATGATCCAAGCCCAACGCCCAGCCGCAGGCAGACACAAACCGTGCCGTGCGCGCCGACAGCAACGCGCGCGCAGACCCTTATGCTCAAGACAAAGTTGCTGCCACTGGACTTGCTCCTACTTTGTAGAAGTCTAAGTCCCTTCATTGTAAATATAGAGTAGTTTTACTTCATTTTACATTCAGTATGCACTTACAGCTTTCCTAGGTTAACTCTTGCAACTTAGGTTTATCTTTTTTAAGCATTATTAGGGGGGATCAAGCATTCAAACATTCAAGCAAGCAATCATTTCTCTGTACTAGTGTCTCTCCCCCTCGACACCGCATTAGCTTTGTAATAGCTTTCATCATCATCAATACAATCAACATTCATCATCAATTACTGCTCTCAATTCTCTCGTTGCTTACAATATTGGTTTTCCCGCACGGCACTGGCAATCTAGTCTAGCGTGCGAAGGGGACCTCAATTGGCGGACGACAATCGTACTGACATCGATTGCTTAGCCTTACATCGCCCTTCCAAAGAACCTCAGGAAGGCGCCGCGTAACAATATATTCGCAGTTGAGACCGATAGTTCAGAAATTACTTGTGTCTCCATGAATGAAAATTAGAAAGGGTCATTACTTAGCTTATGAAAGTCTTAATACCTACTTCAGAAGAATGTGGCATCTGTTAGGTGTCCATTGGTAGGACTATTAAGGATGTGTATTCTACGGGCGGGTCAGATTTGCTTATACAGAGCAAGGTGTAATAGGGATATGTTATCCAAAAGGGTTATAATCATGTGGGATACTTTCTACCATCGGAATTGATAGAGGGATAACTCACCATGCTATTTTGGAAATTATGACATATGGTTTAGGTGCACGAGTTGAGATGGATTAAGTTTGCTTAAGTGTTGCATAGTAAACAGATGGAGTAAGTTGTATTTATCCATAGACTTGTTTATAAAGAACAACACAGTCTCTAGGAGTCATTTGGTTATAAGTTGTTTTTTCATACATTTATCATATTTGAGTTATTGTGTGTATTATTCAAAACCATGACAATTGAGTTTCCATTTATATTTTTGCATGACTTGTTTGTTGGGAACCTTGTACTACATGAGATGAAGCTAATGAACCTTGAATTAGCGCGATAAGATTTGGATAAGATATATTTGGAAGAATAATGCTTTTACGCAACCTGGAATAGGCAGTGGTTCTTATTGATCGAGAGAAATCCATGACTTGCTTATATAATGGGTAGTTATCATTAGCAGTGTTGTGATGGCTTGGAACAAGGATCTAATTCAGACATGTTATTTTGCTGGTAACTTGTTTTGTAATGAGTAGTTATTGTGGTAAGAAGATATCGTTATGCGTATATGAGTCATGGGATATAACATTTGGTTACATATTTGAAGTAAATTTATGATATGTTACAGATTATTGGGACTGATATAGTGATTATATACAAGAAACAGATCTTGGAGGAAGTTCTGGGCATTGAGTTTAGGTTTACATGCTTATAAGCTAAGGTTGAAGGACAATTCTTCAGTCAGGATGTGTTAATATTTATATATGGATGGAGGTGACATGAGAGCACCCACGGATATGTCTATGGTGACTTTATACAGTCATTTGACTACTTGAGAATGACTCTTGGCACGTTTGAGGACAAACATATGTTTAAATGATGGATAATGTACGACCCAACAGGTTGTTGTTTAGAGTTCTAGTGTCTCGTTTTATGATTTGAGACCTCGAGTAGGTTCATATGAGTTATTATGACTTGCATGTATTGCTAGTTCGGGTTCCGAGAGGCTCGAGAGTGATTTGGAACATTGGATTGGCAACTAGAGGTTTTAAGTTAGGAAGAATTCACCAAAGTCAGCATTAAGGGTAAATAAGCTCGGAGTCATGATTTGAAGGTTCCAATAGGTTCTTATGGTAATTTTGGACTTGTACGTGTATTCGGTTATGGTCTTGGGTGCCCCAAGTTTGATTCGACACTTCTAGTCGAAAGTTAGAATTCATGTACTTACGAGAATTTCATGATTTGGATTGATCTTTGATTCTTGGGTTTGATGTTGTTATTTGTGTTTTGAGATCTTGGACAAGCTTTTTTTTTTTTCCGTTGCTCTTGGACAAGTTTATATAGGGTATATAGACTCGTTAGGATGATTTAATGGGGTCCTGGAGTGTCACGACCCGAAACCCACCAATGGTCGTGGTGGAAACATGCCGGCTAGGCAAACCAACAGTCATAATCTCTAAATAAACAACTACCATTGATGTAATAAGTCTAAACAAGATCAATATCATAGATAAGGTTGAATCTAATAAAGATTGCAAAACAACACAACATTCCAGAACTGGTGTCACTAAGGACAAGAGCTTCTAAGAGTAGCAAAATACAAGGTCTGAAATAAGTACTGAATCACATAATAGTAAATAGATGTGAAGAAAGTGACTTCAAAGGCTTGCGGTCAAATAAGCAGCAACTACATTGAATCTCCAAGATCAGTAATTAAGCACACTATTGTGCTCTACTCGTATTAATGCCTAGATTTGCACAAAATATGCGAAAGTGTAGTATGCGTACAATCGACCTAGTGTACTCGGTAAGTATCAAATATAACATTGAAGAAGTAGTGATACTTGCTTCCATAGTCAAATAAACATCTATAAGTGTAAACAAAGAGAAGGATTAGTCCAAGAACAATGAATATCAATAATATGAATAACAGTTCAAAGAAGATAATAAGCATGCTTCTGAGATATAACGTTCAAAGCAACATGGGTAAAGAGATGCTTCTACGTGAGTGCATGACATATGTGCATGCTCAAACTCAACCTTTCCAGAGAATCAGTACCGATCCACAACTCACGCGTCTGACACTTACAAGGCCTAAAGTAACATGGGAAATAATTTGACTCCGAAGGGATGGATCCATATCCATGTGTTGGTATCGTAATAGCTCAATAATTAGTATCATCAATACGCTCATATGCCTTTATTGTGCCAAAGTATCTCACAGTACCATAATCACATCAACCCGCACGGAAGGTACCATCATGCCATAACTCCGCTCATATAACTGAATCCATATGCAAAAATGTATGCATATGTGTGTGAGATAAGATAGGTATGTGCACAAGAATATATGAGATAATATGTGAATGTATGTTCTCATGAGAGTAAGGTATAACTATGGATAAATCACATAGCTCAAAATATCAAGAATGAGTCATCATGTTCAAATAAGGGATCATAAACCTGACATAATCCCTAGAATGAAAAATAAAGCCCACGTAGTCATACAATAAAATAAAGCACGTATCAGAAGAATACATAATCAAACAAGCCGTAAAGAAACCTAAAAATACCCCAAACATGGTATAGCCTTGGTACATGTATATACACTCATCACCTCGCATATACACTACCCCCCAACTCAAGTAACACATAGAAATCAAGTCAATTTTTAGGTGAATTGCTTCTTAACAAGGTTAGCCAAGACTTATCTCTTCTCGGTACCACTTCAACCTTCCACAATCGCTTTTCCTTAGAGATCTCCTCCAACGGCTCCAAAGTCATAAGCAGATTCCAAACAATAGAGCTTTAACCTTTAATAAATTCTTAAAAGTCAACTCCGGTTCACATGGTCAAAATCGAAGTCCAGGACTAGATCCCATTGGCCCATAACTCCACGAGCAAATATATGATTATTCCAAATCTGAGTCCAAATCGGTGTTCAAAATCCCAAATTACATTCTCTCAAGTTGTAGACAAAACCCCAAAACATTCACTCTTAAATTTTATGTTATAGGTGTAGCATTCTATGGAGATTCATGATATATCATCAAAATCAAGTAGAAATTACATACCCTATAGATTGTAGAGAAA
The DNA here is from genome assembly GCA_002018475.1 of Nicotiana obtusifolia. Lineage (NCBI taxonomy): Eukaryota > Viridiplantae > Streptophyta > Magnoliopsida > Solanales > Solanaceae > Nicotiana > Nicotiana obtusifolia. The sequence goes on along the minus strand of MCJB01000658.1, from coordinate 79,829 downwards.
TCCTCTTAAAAATCTCCTCATCTCGTTCTCCAAAACTTAAAAAATGAGCTAACTCTCGAATTTTAGTAAAAGTACCCCTGCCAGCACTACACATCACGAACGCGTGAAGCAATCGGGACCTCAGCTCACGCGATCGTGAAGAACTGAGCACTACCACCTGAATTCCTCTTCCACGATCGCGACCATGCCCATGCATGCAACCGCAAAGCTTTTTCTACCACACCTATGCGATCACAGACTCTTCCAAGCGATTTCATAGCACCAACCCCTGGCCCTCATACTCCTCTACGCAATCACATCTTATCTCATGCGAACGCGTAGCACAAGAAGACTACACTTCGCGATCGCCGACCTCCTCCAAACAATTGTGTAGAACAAAAACTCACTTGCCACCATCCTTCTACCTGATCGCCACACATGCCACACGATTGCAATGGACACTACTGACACAAGAAACTACCAATCTCAACATAGATCCAAATGGTCTGAAACCACTCTGAAGCTCACCCGAGTTACTCATGACCCCGTCCAATCATCCTAACAAGTTCATATACATTATTCAAACTTATGCAACGCCTCAAAGCACTAAAAAAATATCAAAACCAAGAATTTCACATCAAACTAAAAACTTCAAAATTTTTGAAGTTCAAAATTCCAGCTTTTGACTAGAAGCGCCAAAATAACCTCGAGCAACTTGAGGCCCAAATCGAACATATATACTAGTCCAAAATTATCATACGACCCTATTGGAATCTTCAAAATACTAATCCGGGGTCGTTTACCCAAAAGTCAAACCTTAGTAAGCTCTTCCAACTTCAAACATCAAACTAGGAACTAAGTTTTCCAAAACATTCCCGAGCCTCTCGGGAACCAAACCATCCAAACCCACAAGTCTGATTTGGGTCCCATTCCACCTCCCTTTGGACTTCCATTTAGGCCTCCAAATAGTTGTAAACTTGCCCAAAATATCTTCTTTGGGCTTGTCTTAAAACTTCTTTGTTTGAGATCTTATGTTGGGCCTTCTCAGAGCTTCTAAAATTTCATCTTTGTCCTTTAATGACGTTGAGCTTCCATGGATGCTATCATGCTCCCCTTCTCAAAGAAGATTTGTCCTCGAATCTTGATATGATAATATTTGCTCCTCCAATGAAGTTGATCTTCTATGGTTTCTATCAGGTACCTGTTGCCACATTTGATCGACAAGTTCGTTGGTTGAGAACAAAAGATATTCATTTGGTGAAAGTGTTGTGGCAGAGCAATAGTATGGAAGAGATGAATATGAAAGTTGAGAAGGATATGAGATCTAGATATACACAACTCTTCACTACTCAAGGTATGTAACACATCTTTGCTTAATGCGTTTGTATAACTCAGTCAACATTCGAGGACAATATTCTTAAGGGGGGAGCAAGGGGGAGATTGTTACACCCCGTACTTCTGTGATGTTGTATATTGTGTAAATAATTTTCTAAGAATAATTTAAATTTTTAAATTCATAATTTGACTATATATATTGTTTGGATATAGAATATAAAGTTTGGGAAAAATCAAATTTATGTTGGGGAAAAACCGACTAAGGATTTGCCTTGTAACATAGCTTTTTGAGAAATTTATTTCGTGTGTTATATGAGGTATTTTTGGGACATATTATATATCTAATTGAAATTCATGGAATTTATTTTCCAACGCTTTTGACCGTTCATTCATACGATGTCCCAATAAAGAGATATGAGTGCCGGAAGAAAGGCCGATGAAGCACACATGTGGTTGACTTTTCAACCTTACTATAAATAGAAGACTTAGCCTTCTTTTCCTTATTTTACAGAAAATTCACGCACAAGAAGATCTTACATAAAGTTCCTTAGGGTCTTGAAGCACGTCCATCATTCGCAACTCAAAATCAAGAAGCAAACACATCAACGTGATCCTTACGACATGGGTAAGACTTTGCCGTCCTCCTTTCTCCTTATAACTTGAGTTTTGGAAAGAGCTTCGTGGCTAAAAAAGCTTTTAACCTCTGTATTTTAGCTATACAATCATAAGGAAGTGTGTGGATCAAAGGGAACAAGATTTAGAAGTAAGAACACAAGAGGTATGTAGGGTTTCATTTTCTTTTCGGAATGATCTGGTTTAGTTATGTTCTAGCCTTTCATCTTGATATTTTAAGAGTTTTTCAAGGGAAATTTCAGCATGCATTGTATCCTTGTATATATTCAATTCCCTATATGGAAGAAACTAGTTAAGGTTGGTACTTCAAAACACAATAAAAATAAAAAGTGCGAATTACCCATTTGGCCTATGCTATCCGGACTTCCGTTTGTTCCGTTCTTTTGATGTTTTTATGTATACCTAACTCTTATATGATCCTACTAGATTCATGTAAGATTATATAAGCTTAATTATCATGTGTTGATGCTTAGATTATTCCTAAATCATATTTAGACTTTTATGTCACAAGTTAGCCACTATGAGCCAATATTGCTTTCATAATTCCGTTTTGTCGATCGTTTGACACTATTGTGGATAACTAGATATCATTTAGTTTGATGTTATCATCTTTTCTTGGTATCCATTCCCGTGTATATTGTGGTGCTTGATATTTTTTCGGAGATTATCCTGTTTTAGGGGAAACTCTGCCATTATTTGGAAATTCAAAGAGTTATTATGAGTTCCTTGGTTTTAAATTGATTCTAGATGGATCCGAATGAGTTAATTAGCCTTAGTATCTCATGTACATACTCAATTTCTCCCTAAAATGGGGATATTCTCCTTCGTTAATACGAACCAAGATAGCCAACTTGCGTTCTGGATGTCAATTGATAGCTACTTTCACAATTGGAGGCAATATGTGTCATTTTCCATCAATTGAAGACTACATGTAATTGGAGGCTATACATGTAATAGGTGACTACACTTAGTTCCTTAGAATTAGCTTAGGGATGTTTGTGTCATTTGTAGTCAAATACCCACTCTACTATAAATAGCCCTTAAGGCTTTCATTAAAGAGAGACTAATTTTGATGAATGATGAATACTCTTTTGAGAGGTGTAATGGTGGTTTGCCATTATTGATGACAACTTATTCAAGGTGCGTTCTTCAAGTGGAATCACACTTCCATTTGAAGGTATTCCTATAGATTAGGTTTACTTTATTATGTAATTTTTGGGTGATTGATCTTTATCAATTATTTTTCAATTACTATTTTGTTGGGTCTATTCTCAAATTCTATCGTTTATCTTTAATTTCTCGTCTTCCACAATTTAGATTCGTATCATTTTGTATTAGAGCTAGGATTAATGTTTGTTTCTACATACACTAGCTAAGTATTTGATTTTATTTGAAAATCACACAAAAAAAAATGAAAATCCAAAAAGAAAAAATGATATTCTTCATGTCATTGAGTCGAATCTTTGATTTCTTGGATCTTGATTCATATTGATGTTTAAAATTGATTGGGATTTGTTCTTTGTGTTGAAATATATTAATTGAAGTTGGTTTGAAGTGATTTGGGTGCCTACAATTGAATTTATAAAGTTTCTTGTTCTTCAAGTTTATCATGTCCATAAGTGGGTTCATGAAAAAAAGTACCATTTGATTCATTTGAGTTTATGTGATTCATAAATTTTGTTACACCCCATGTTTTCAGACGCAAAAGTGCGGTAAATTGATGTAAGCTCGGAAATGAGATCCTCTTTGAAATTATATAAAATGATTTAATGATGTTACATCTCGTCTTTCCGTTCAACATATACATGACTAGGTTGAGGACAAATGCATTTAAACGTGAGGAAGGAGATTTTCGACAAATAAAAATGAGCTACTTGCTTAACTGACGTGCCTGCTTCACCAACTTCCTTTTTGTCCTACTTGCTTGAGCTACTTAACACATGCCGTGATTATTAACAGAGGACGAGACACATATTTAAATTAATTAGGGAATCATGTTACACACCCTAATGAAATAAGTAGGTGACAAGTAGGTGTGTCACCTACTTGCTAAAATGTGAGGCCCAAATTAAAGGGTTGTTTGTGGCCCAAATTAAAGGTTAAAGAGAGGGACATTGGGGTAGCAGTTTGGTCGACCATAAAGGATTATTAAAGCCAACATCTAACCATTTTCACCCATCTTCATCCAAAATAAAGTTAACATCCTCTCTTTCTCTCCCAAGCCAAACAACCACCCTTCTTTCTACTAGGGTTCTAAGTGGAAAGGGAATCAAGTTTTATTCCTCCCCCATCATGTGAGATGATTTTCTAGTGTTTTATCTTCTATCCTAAGATCTCAAATGTTTCTATACCAAACAGACCAAGACAGACCCTCTCCTGCAAGGTTAGATAACCTACACTTGATTAAAAGTGTTGTAGAAGTGGTGGAGATCACTTGTTTGATATTGTTGCTAAGTTATGAGCATTTTCAAGTTAAAGAAGACTTTTTCTAGGGTTTTTCTTCTTGCTGCATAAGGAAATGAATCTTCTCTTCTTCATGTGTTTGAGCATATTGGAGTCTTAGATATCTTGTGACAATACGAACTTGTGAAGAAATGACCTGAAATGATTCTAAGTTATTACAATTTTCTGGACTACTATGAGGTTATTTTTATTTTTTATTGTGGCTGAAAATTAGTAGGAACAACCTGAGTATGTTGTGATTGTCACTATTAAAGTGTATTAAAGTTCTTCTAAGTTGTATGGATGGAAACGTGCAAGTTAGATCTTGGTTGTTGGGTGAGATGGTGTGGACTATTTTGGTGATGTATTGTAATGAATACAAGGTTAGATATTGATGTATATATATTTGTTGATATTATGGAAATGTTGGCCTTGCTGTTTGATTTGAGGAAAGTGAAAAGGAAATAGGAGATGCTGTCTAAAATTTTGTAAACAAGCTAGTCGCTCATTTATGTTGAGTTCTAGGTTCCGTAAGCTTAATAATGGTCCATTATTGTTGTTGTAGATTGAAGTACTAACGGGCTGAACCATCGTCATGTTGTTAAGTAAATGACAAAGGTATGTTGAGGCTATCCCTTCTTTCATTTTGGCATGATCCATATGACACAAACGAAACGAGCAAACACGCAACTTTCACAAATGACTCTATTTTCAGAAGTACTAGGGGTGACTATGTTCTTGATTCCCCATGTGTCCTATTATTATAGCGTCTGTTCATGGGTCTCAGAAAATACGTAAGTTGATAAAGTTTATTTCATGATATTAACCAAAGGCATTTTTGATCTTATTAGATTCCGAGAGATCTTATTGACTTACTTCCTTATGCATTGCATCCATTCATACATTTACATTGACCCATGATCAGATGGCATTATATACGTGTATATTATATGCATATAGGGTATGGGAAAAGGTTACGGTGTTATATACTCACTACCACCTAATATGACGGGATGCCCTTAGAGGCTTGATGCTATTATGTACACATTTACCTATGCATGATATGATACTTATACGTATATGCATGACATTATAGATGTTTCATGGTTCACAGAGCTATTCGGACTTACAGATTGAGTCCTTTACTCCATGATTCTTTCATGTATTTTATATACTGATTTTCATGCCTTACATACTCGGTACATTTTTTGTACTGATGCCCCTACTTCCTGGGGGTCTACGTTTCATGCTCGAAGGTGCAGGTAGGCAAGTTGATGGTCCCCCTTCTTAGGATTCTTGCTCAGCAAGAGTTGGTGTGCTCCATTTGATCTGGAGTTGCTATTGGGTTTTGGTACTATATTTTTGTATACATATATGGTATGATGTAGCCCAGTACCATCCTTTATACAGTTGTACACTCTACTAGAGGTCTGTAGATAGTCATGTATAGTTGGATAGTATGTGGCCTGCTTCTATTTCTAATATATAGTTGTCTATAGCAGCCTTGTCGACTCGCACTATCGTATTCTGCATATATATATATATATATGTATATATCTTTGGGAATGTTTCCCTATGTATGTTATTCACACGAATCAGTAGTTTATTGACAGATGTTATGCATGAACTACCCTTATTTCATGTTTATAGCTTAGACGTATGCTTAGGGGTGTTCGACAGGTAGGACTCGGGCACTCGTCATGGCCCATCGATTTGGGTCGTGACAAAAGTGGTATTAGAGCAGTTCTGTAGTAGGGTTATCTGCAGATCCTGTCTAGTAGAGTCTTGTTTATGAGTGTGTTTTGCACCACACTTATAAACAGGAGGCTGTAGGACATATGCGCATTAGTATGATGATCCCCACTTGCTTGTCCCAAGGGACACGGTGCAACACAGTGATGCTAAGGAGGTGACTATTGGTGATGATGGGGTATTGAGGCTTCAGGGCCTGATCTGTGTTCCAAATGTGCATGGGTTGCGAGAGTTGATTCTTGAAGAGGCCAATAATTTGCGGTATTTCATTCATCCGGGGGCTGCGAAGATGTGTCATGATTTCAAGCAACACTATTAGTGGCGAAGGATAAAGAAGGATATTGTTGAGCATGTTGCTCGGCGTTTGAACTGGCAGTAGGTGAAGTACGAGCACCAAAGATCGGGTGGTCTGCTTCAGAGGCTTGATGTTCTGGAGTGGAAGTGGGAGCGTGTCACTATGGATTTTGTAGTTGGGCTTCCACACACCTTGAGGAGATTCGATGCAGAATGGGTCATTATGGACAGACTGACCAAGTCTGCACACTTCATTCTAGTCAGGACTACCTACTCTTAAGAGCACCTGGTTCAGATTTATCTTCGTGAGATTGTTTGCCTTTGTGGTGTGCCTGTTTCTATTATCTCCGATCGAGGCACGTAGTGTATATCACATTTATCAAAAGCAGTGCAGTATGAGTTGGGCACACAGGTTGAGTTGAGTACGAATTTCATCACCAGTCAGACGGGCAGTATGAGCGTAGTATTCAGATTTTGGAGGACATGTTACGAGCCTGTGCCATTGATTTCGGGGGATCATTGGATTAGTCTATTCCATTAGAAGAGTTCACCTACAACAACTATCAATAGAGTATCCAGATGGCTCCATATAAGGCCTTATATGAGAAGCGGTTTCGTTCTCTGGTTGGTTGGTTTGAGCCTGGGGAGGCTAGATTTGGTCCGTGATGCTTTGGAGAAGGTGAAGCTGATTCAGGAGCGGCTACAAAAATTCAGGAATAAGAACTTCTCTTTATACCTTTATCAAATGAATATAGTAACGGGATCATGCCAAAATGAAAGAAAGGTTTAGCCTTAACATATCTCAAGTCGTCAGTGCAACTAAACAACAAGCTTACGACAACTAGCGCGCCAACCCTATAACAAAGAAATACATGTACAACTTAGATGGCGCTAGTATATCACGTATCTCAAACGATACCTCGATTCTAAAATATAACGGGAAGCATTTCCCTGATTTTACTGCTCCCTCAAGCCTACTATAGGTGAGACAACAACAGAATACAACCATCAACTCAAAAACAACCTAAATACATTTCGGGACCTTTAATACAACATAAAACCCAAACATATCATTACACACCCAATCAATAAGTTAATTAATTAGCCTGAAATTGCAATGACGAGCGACCGTCCCACTACCCTACCACATGTGGCGATTATCCATGCCCTTTATCCTTTCAAACTCCATAAATCAGCAGGCACAATAGGCCAACACGAGTGGACTACAAAACTATCCCCTAAAAGTGAAATAAATCGAACTCACGGCTTCCGATCACCGTCCCGTGAGTTCTAACTATTAGGAAACGAATTTATCAACCTTCCTTGGTATTTAAAAGCTTAAATACAGAAATTAGTCATTTTCTTAACTATGATTACCTTACAAAACTCTAACTACAAAGAAAAAAAGAGGCGATATAGCGATACTTACGTCGTCGAGATCGTTCTAATGTTATCGCTTCTTGATTTCTTACCCGGGATGTTAATCTTCTTTGAAACCATTGTAGAGAGCTTAAGGGTAAGTTTATGGGGGTTTTATGGTCGTGTTCTATGAAAAATGAAGAGAATGACGATTTAAAACCTATATCTATCAACTTTTGAAAGTCAAATAGGTGCTAGCTTGGCACCCTAGCATTGGCCCTTCTTCCGACGCTTATATCTTTTTATCCGGATGTCGTATGAATGAATGGTTAAGTGCGTCAGAAACTATATTCCATAAACTTGAATTTGGTATATAATATGTCCCAAAAAGACCTCATATAATGCACGAAATATATTACTCAAAAAGCTTCAGTGACACACCTACTTGTAACATATGCAGTCTGCGCAGTCTCGCAAAACTGCAAATATCTCTCTACTACAATGTCATATTGGCAAATGGTTTGATGCATTAGAGAATAGACTCATAGTGATGGGTGGATTACACCATAACTCTAAGTATATTTGGAGAAAATTGCAGTGACATTTAACCTAATCTTTAGCACATTTATGAATGTAACTTGTGATGACCTTTTGCAAGCTTTTGTTCCAAAACTCGCTTGACGTCAAAACATAACACACGACTAAGATATGACTAAAATAACTCATAGAATAACCTCATTATCATGTTAATCACCCTAGTCTAACCCCAAAAGTACAGGTTATAATGTTCCCAACTGGTCGACTATTGACGAGACTTATTTTCTTCAATTCGTTTAGCTTCTAAGCCTTCCAACCCTCTTGGTACTTGTTTTTCATGATCTTAAATATTTGTAACCTCCATGGGAACATGATTAACTTACTTTATGTACTTTCAAAGATGATCTCATTTATGAGCTTGCATCAATTGACTTACGACGTACTCTTACGTACGAAAACATGGGGTGTAACAGAAAATGAGTAAGAATTAAGTATTGGAACTTATGGGGTGGTGATTGGAAGACAAATTCCCAATTTAAAAACTTAGCCATTGTAGAGATTCAAAGGTGATTATTTGATGGAATTTTGTTGGTTGGATGTGGATGGATGGTCATGCATGTGATGTTGGAAGTTATAAATTGTTTAAGAATGATGGTGGGATAAATTATTGGTAAATGGTGGTACTTGGATGAACTAATTCTATGGTTAAGAAATGTAGATATTTATGCCTACTAGATGTTTGATAAAATGCCTAAATGGCCTAAATTATGGAATTTGTTACTAATATTGGTCCCATTGAATGTTGTTATTGTAGGTTGAAGTTTCTTAGTGTAGTGGACAATTGTAGTATCAGTAAGGGGCAAATTTAAAGTGTGTTGGATAAACTTCTCTTTTAGAATCGAATTCCATGATGTCCCCGTAAGTTTCATGTGTGGTTGGCCCAAGTTCCTAGTTCCCATTTTTCGAGTTATTCTTTATATATTTAACTATTCCGAATAAGCTTGTGTAGAAAGATATTTACTAAAATGTGCACCAAATTCTCCTCTCATCTTGTTCTCTCGATCGGGAATGTATCCTAGTGTGACCATATGTCAAGATAGTATGATTGCAAATCATGTTTAAGTTGCAAGTTTTTATGCCCAGTTGTAAAAGAAAACTCAATGCGCCTAAGACCCCTATTGTTCATATTCATGCTTAAGGCCTTGATTCCAAATGCTCTGATTGATGATGATCTTTAAATATGCTTGAAAGTGAAAGAACTGAGAGTAAGATATAAAACGGGGCCGTGGTTGTTGTAGCTAGTGCATTTGATTTGAAGTCGTGTGCAAATCGTAAATCACCATGCTCTCCTTTATAAATATTTCCAATGTGATTTGAATTCTTACATACTCAAGAGTTGAAATTGTATAATGCCTTTTGTGAAGAAGTATTTCAAAAAGATACAGAGTATTACTTGTTTATGATTTTTAACTTGTGGTGTGGTTATAAGTCATTGTGCTCCATACTTTGAAAAGTGATCTGTTGTGTTTAATGCCTCCACTACTGATGAACTTAAATTTATGATATCTAAAATATTTGATATGTTGATGCTTGTGATGATGATCATGGAATGTCAAGAAATGAAAAATGTGAAATATGAAATACAGCCAACGTGCCATGAATGAAGAATCATAAGTATGGCCAAGAGGGCCAAGGAATTAATGATGTTGTTAAAGGTTAAAAGTACTAATGAAGATATATGTAGTGTGAAAGGTTATAAGGTGAATATAAAATATATTTGTACTTTTATTTCCCTTGTGTGCAAACAAAAATGTTTTTAGTTTGGGAGTATCGTTAGTCACCGAGGAAGGGTAGGTTGAAATAACCTAACCCTGAAACAACATGTGCCGGTGTAGGAGTGCGTTGTGATTATTCTCCTTATTTGGGATGAGATTGTTGTGATGAGAATATTCCCCTTTATTGGGATGAGTTGATTTCTAGAAAAGGGTGATGTCAATCCACATGACATTGTGGTGAGATGGCCTAGCCGGTCGGGTCGTGATCGGACGCCATGCCGCACACATGGTGGTGATTATGCTGGTGATTGTAATGGAAATTGTGATTCAAATTGTGATTGTGATTACACCTCTACCCGCACACATTGGAGTGAGGTGGTGGGGCCGCTTTGTGTACATCGAATGTCTCTAGATGAGATGACCTAGCTGATCGAGCGGAGATCGGACTCCATGCTAAAAACACGATGGTATATTAGTGCTAATTATCTCCCAACCAAAAATAATATTTTTTTCATATTTTGAAAAATTGTTATGTTCAACTTGGTATTTGGATATCATTGATTACTACTTGTTGCTTCCATGTTGTTTCCCCTTCTTATATTGGCGTTCTATTTCGAAAGAGGACATTTAGCTTTACATACTAGTACTATCCCACATGTACTAACGTCTCTTTTGCCGGGGGCGCTGCATCTTCAAGGATGCAGGTAGTTCATCAGCGGGCGGTCTTGATCCTCGTTAGCAATTACTCTCTATTCAATAGATTTTGGTGAGTGCTACTTCGTTATGGGCTTCATGTTATTTGATGTTTTACTTTATGTTTTGAGGTATAGCCGGGCCTTGTCGCCGACACTTCCATCCTACTCTTGTCTTGTACTTAGAGGCTCCGTAAACAGGTTGTGGGTGGTGTTTGTGTTGGACATTAAACTAGTAACTGTTGGTATTTGGCAAACATGTTTTTCATCATATTTATAAACTTGTAATATTTTGGAAATCATAAATGAATATCCTTTGATGGAGAAAAAATGTGGAACACTTGAAGCTTCTCATGTCTATCACTTGTATTGATTCTTGTGTTGTTAATGGGCAAGGTTGGGTGGAAAGCATCTAACAGGCTTGCGTACTCGGGGTATCTCAGTTGAGCGCCGGTCACGGTGCTTGAGGTCGGGGCATGAAAAGCTTGGTATCAGAGCCTAAGGTTTTAAAGTGTCCTAGGATGTCTCGAAGCCGTGTATATAGAGTCCTTCTTATCGCTTTGTTGTTGACCACATCTAATAATTAGGAGGCTACTTGGACATATAGGAATGCCACCCTTCTTTGATACTTCAGATCGAGCGATAGAGCTCAAGATAGAAAGCTAACTTCCTTGTCATGTCTCATTTTCTAGATAAGTAATCCGCGAGTTCAAAGCAGTAAGGAGGGAATGACCTTGCCATTGAATCTGGGGGAGATTGTACGAGATCTTGTTGGGAGAATGGGTCGATCCATGGAGGGATTGGAAGAACTTGTTGCTTGGGGAAGTGCCCTTATTCCTATAAATGTCACCACACCATCGAATCATGTGGTGAGAGCACCTAAGAAACAAAAGAGGGTTGTTGGTACCAATGAGCCAGATTGTTTGATTTGTAAGAAGCGTCACTTGGGGAGATGTTGGATGACTCTTGAAATATGTTATGGTTGTGGAAAGATGGGGCACAAGAAGAAAAAATGCCCTAGGTTGGGTACGCCCATCCTGGTCTGCCCGATATGCGGGAAGGAACATTTGGCGTTGTGTTGTGGGTATGCTCAGCAGCATGTTAGGGGTGGCAGATTTTGGCAATTGCAAAGGCCCACACATCAAACCGGTACAGAGATTGTTACTCCCGCAATGGAGGCCTGGAGGAAGGATAGGGGAAATACTTATGATGTAGGTACAAAGGGTAAATGTCAGGTTAGTAGGGCGAGTTAGTTTAGGGGACCTCATCCCCGTTGCGTAAAGTGTAGAAGATGTCATTCGGGGGTATGTCACTATGGTACCAATGTGTGTTATGGATGTGGAGTCGGGGGGCATCAGTTAAGGCACCGCCCCGTCAATCTAAGTTACCAAGTAAGTCACTCCTTAGTATATCATTCTGAACACCACATGATTTTCTTTGATGTATATGTACATCTGTATTGAAGAGCCTACATAGACATGGTCTTAACAAGAAACTAAATCACAAAACATTGCATGTATCTACTCTTTGAACGAGACGCATTATTCGTGAAGCCTCTTCATCACAATTTTCTTATTTACAACCTCTTGAGGAATTGAGTTCTATAATGATTTCCTTCAAATGAGTTATAACCCTAGGTTAATACTTCCCACTTTCGACAAAGGACTATACCTGATGAATATCTTATAGAACCTTCTGGTTCAATTGGATAACATCTGCTCACTTGTGCATGCACCATCATAATGTTTACCTATGTGGTATCAAATTTAATGTAAGGCAGCCTAGCGTTGAGATTTTTCTTGAGCCACTCTTTTTCTCCTTTGCATGTGACTCCTATGGTTTGAACAGTCACTTTACTCCTTTTGTGAACATTTCACTCTCTAGTAACATAAGAGCATATCTCAGCACCTATCCTATGTGTACATCTCAATTGAAAGGGTCACTTGTCCGCATAAACTTTCTCAGATAATTTGGGATTTTCACAAATTTGTCATAGGAAGACCTTTTGTTTGCCCATCTTAGTATAACTTTTAATCCACTTAGGTCATTCGGCAGTAAGTAACTCACCTTGTTCCTAATATTGTAGCAGCTCATGACGTGGCCGGGAACTGCAGCTTGAGAGTTGTTATAGTAGAAACGTGTCTAGTTCATAACAAGTGTTCATTTTCTCTTTACACCGCTACAACGTGTTCTAACTGTGTTCCTTAGTTATAAAATCCATTGTGCTAGTTTCCCGACATTTGTAGGTTAACCATGAGAGATCGCATATTTCTATAGGTTGCTGTAACACTTCCTTTCTCATAAGGATCCTTAATAGGCTCTCCGTCAAGACCGAGTGCACTTTTGGGGTTATCATAGCATCATGTATACTTCTCTTGATTTTTCCATCCTTCATTAGCATCTGGGTACTTTTCAAGTCACCATACCCGTGGCGAACTCATTATGATCATTTGCAAACCTTCCTTGATTATTTTATCGTGTCTCCCTAGGTTCCGTTATCTTTAAACACTCGGCTTCAAGAATCATTTACTATGCAATTGTCATGTGCGAAGAGTTTACTATCCTTAATATTCCACATCCTTGGGTGGATAGGGGTTTTATTTGCCTGTCTCCCCGGAGCATCATATTAACCATTAGAACCTCTCTAACAAATGCCTGATTTCATTCCAATGATAAGGTGTCCTAGCTACATGGTTACTCGTGAAAGGTTGAAATTAGATGTTTCAGGTTTTTAGGCACCTATCATGAACATATTTAGTTTGAGAGTCAAGCCAATCGTATCTCTAGTCCTCTCATATAGAATCAACTATAGAGAAGGGTTAAGCTGCCAGAATAATAATCTCACAAGTGTTTAACCTATTTTTTTAACCTCGTGGCCTTGTGGCATAGATTCCTTGTGTCGGATACTATTAAGAGTGTAATGAAACTTCATGTGTTTTGGAAACCTCTATCATATTCATGGAGCAAAACTCTTCTCATTTTAAGTTAAAATAATTTACCCTACACTCAAGAAGGCAACTTGTGTCGCATACTTGGCCATTTCTCCTTAGGACTTACTATTGGCGAAGAAACCATATATGGAATGAAATAATTGCTAATATCCCTTTCATAACTCATCATCCTCCGAGAATAACTGATGCTAGTGTCTTTTCATGACTCCCATCACATGTATAAAATGACTCACTTGTTATGCATCTCAGGATCATGTACCTGGTTCCCACATTACCAATGTGCACTAGCTAACTCTATGCCTCACTTGTCGATCAATAATGTCATCACAATGATTAAACCATGATACCGCTATTGGTAGTATCATTCATATCTCTTTGGATATAACCTCCTGAAATGCCCTGCTCATGACATTGATGGATTCTTGAATAATTCCAGCTCAAACTCGAACCTTGTGGTTCTGATTTGTAGTAGATCGCCAAAGAGTTGTAATTTTAAACATTTCAAAGGAGAAGCATGATTTCATGATCAATCCTATTGGGGTAGGAAATCCCATGGTCATATTCATTCAGCCACATCGAAGTATAAGGAGGAGGGGGGGTTGAAGGTCGCCAAAGGTCCAATTCGGGTGTTCGACATAGAGATTTAGAGTTGAAGAAAGTGCACGGGTTATTCTCAAGATCTTCTCCATGGAGATATTATGGGAATTGTTAATAAGGGTAAAGTAGGTGTAGTTCACATTGGGCCTATATCTTATGTACTCTTGAAGGAAATACACTAACCTATGCATATAATGTCCCCCATCGTTGTTCTCCATGTAACCGGTGCTTCATGTATCCAAGCCAAAGAAGGTAGATAGAAATCCTTTTTATATTGTTCCGGTGGAGGTTATTGAAGGTGAAGTTAATGGATAGTTAGCTTATGAGAGGTACCTAATTGTCATCCTTGTTAGATAAGTCCAACAGCTGGGATTGCCTCCGTCAAGTGCTATGGCGAAGTCTATGAGTCGAAGAGGTCACCTCGAAGTCCGAGGGAGTCGTGGAAAGAAAATATTCTCACTTATTTATATAGCCAAATGTTGTGGTTCGAAAGGTACTTTCGATATTTTATGATTTATATATGTACAGTTCATGTCGGGATACCACTTCTGTCAATGTAATGCCTTAATGTTGAGATTGGTGTTATTGATATACATTATGATGCTTTGTTGAGTTATGGATGCGTTGTTAGGGCAGTTTTGGTGATTCTCTAACAGGTGGATTGGCCCAATTACAAGAAAAACTATGCCGAAATTTCTGAAAAAATTGGGAGTTAATAAAAATTTGGAGGCTCGAGATATGTGAAAGAAGAGATGAATTATGTTGGGTGTCGAGGACGAATGATCCTAAGCGGGGGTGGATGTGAGGCCCCGTAGAATTAGCTAATGATTAAGACTTTATAGTGCACCAACAATAATTGGGAATAATGTTTTTGAGTTCTAAAAGAGACCTATGGGATAGAACCATATAATTTTGACATGAAAATACATATGGAGAGTGTTTTGGAGCATATTAAGGAGGTTTGTAAGTGGGAAGAAGTTGTTTCGAATTAATTGGAAATATTAATGTAAGGCCCCGTGAAATTTCTCCAAGGAATTTAAGGTTTCATGGTGTCGAGGAGACTTACGTGTTTGAGGGTTGTAGAAATTCTTTGCGGCGAGCTTCTTTTTAGGTTGAAGAATGAATCGAGGTGTTGGTGGAAAAATATTTGCTGAAGGTCCAATTATGCGGTCAGATTCGCGACCACAAATCCATTCTGCGGGCCGCATAAGCGTCGCAGAGTTGAGCAGGGGATTGTTGAATTTTGAGGGTTGTTTCGTGGTCCATTGTGCGATCACAAACTTCTTTTGCGGTCTGCACTTCTATCGGAGATTTAGCACGGAGATCTGCGGGCCGCATAAATGGTTTGCGGACCATATCTAGTTTTTGGGCATCATTTTTAAGGTACATTATGGGGACGGCATACTTGTTCTGCGGTCAGTTCTGCGGTCGCAGACCTGAGTTCGGAGGGTCCATTTTCCTATTTTTATAACCTAACCCTATTTTGTTGAATAGCCTTTGGGGGTTTATTTTTGGGTGATTATCTGATGATTTTAGAGAGAGGTAAGAGCATTTTAGAGAGAGGAGGAAACCAAATATCTTAATCATCCAATCTTGCACCAACCTTCAAGAATCAAGGAAGTCAATCATTAGATTATCATCTATCCGGGTAAGTCCTACTCCTAAGCTTTCATGCAAGAGGTTATGAGTTTTAGTATATTGTGGGGGTTGGAAATAGGCCATGCATGTGACAATAGGTTGTAGTAAGTGGGGTTAATGAAGTAGTTTGGGTAGTTTCTCGTTGAAATTGGTTGAGGGAGGAAGAGATTACTATTGTAGAGCTTTGTAGTCCATTTTGCATATTAGGTGTTTGACAAAATTCCTAAGAGAGTTACACCATGCAAATCCTTCTAATTATTATCCGATTTTTTCTATCTTCCCATAGATTATTATTGCTAGACGTGTTGGGGCATTGTAGTAACTTAAGGAAAGCTAAAACAAGGTATGTTGGATAAACTCCTCTTTTAGAATTGAACCCCACAATGGCCTTGTAAGTCCCGTTGTTGCTCATTATAAATTGATTATTCCGAATAAGCCTTGTGTCAAAAGATATATGCGTTCACTTTGTATTCCAAACGTTCTTGTAGGTTGAGTACCTATTTAAGAAGGTGATTAAGCATGGGCTGTGAGTTAATATGTTATAATTTGAAATTGTGATTCTAATGAATTGTAGCATGTCAAATTTTACTAGAACTCACATGTGCCTAAGACCCTTAATTTGGTTAGTTGCTCAAATGTGTATTTAAAGTCTTGGGTAGAAATGCCTTGTTATTGATAATTTATAAGGATGCTTGAAAGTGAAATAAGTGGGTTGGAGATATAAAGTGTGGACAACGTGCCAAGAATGGAAGTTATACCTTGTGGTCAATGGTGCCGAGGAAATGAAATGATGTGAGAAAGGTTAAGAAGTAACCCTTGGTTCAACTGTTTTAAAATGTCTTCGAAAATAGAATTGCCTAAAAGCTTATGTACTCAAGTCATGCCCATATGTGGCTGTTTTAACTAATGCTTTGCTTTGTAAGTATTTTCAATGTGTTTTGCGTTCTTACATATTCGTGAGTGGAAATTGTGTATTGCCCTTTTTGGGGAAAAGTATTTCAAGAATAAATGGTGTGCTACTTGTTTATGATTTTAACTTGCGCTTTGATTGCCAATTACTTTACTCTATTTCTTGGAAAGAAATTTATTGTGTTTATAGCCTTCATTTCTAACGAACTTAAAGCTGTGATTTCTGGAATATTATTATATGTTGATATTTATGATGATGATGATCCATGGAAGGAAAGATATGAAAGTGTGGAATATGAAATACGGCCGCCGTGCCTTGGTTGTTGTGAATGGCTAAAAGAGCCAAGGAAATATTGTTGTTGTGATTGGTTGAAAATACTAGCGGAGATTTATACAATGTGAAAGATGATGAAGCAAATATATTTGTGCTTTTGTTTCCCATATATGCAAACCAAAAATGTTTTTGGGAGTATCGTTAGTAACCCAAGGAAGGGTGGGTCATAAGGCCCATACCTGAAACTACACGTGTCGGTGTAGGAGTAGATTGTGATTATTCCCCTTAATTGGGATGAGATTATTCCCCTTAAGTGGGATGAGATTGAAAATAGCTGTGATTTGGAAAAGTCAACCCACACAACATATGTAGGAAGGAGGCCTAGCTGATCGGGTAGAGATCGGATGCCATGTTGCGCACATGGTGGTACTACTCTTGGTAACACCTTTCTTTCGCACCACATGTCAAACCACATTGTTCATGGAGAGATGGCCTAACCGATTGGGCATGATCGGACTCCGTGCTAAAAACACGGTGGTATATCGGTGCTAATGATCTCCCAACCAAATTATATATATATATATATATATATATATATATATATTATTTTCGTATTTTGAAAATTGTTATGTTTTAACTAGGCATTTGTATATTGTTGATTGGGCTTGATGCTACTCTGGTTTTTCCTTTTTTATATTGGCATTCTATTTTGAAAGAGGACATTTAGCTTTACATAGTAGTACGATGTTTAGCTTAAAACATATATATTTCTATGTATATTGCCTCATATTTGACTCTTGTTTCGTGAAATTGGTATGTTAAATGCTATGATTTATATTAATTTGAAGTGTTTTTATGTGTAGGAATGAGTCGGGAGAAATTGGGGGCGAAACGCGCAAGATTTGAGCCAAAACGAACAAAACCGGACGAATTGAGCATCTGGGCGCCACTGGCAGTGCCTGGCGCCACCTGTGGCGCTGGAGGCAGAATGGAAATCCATGGTGGGCGCTTGGCGTTACCTAGGGCGCCGGTGACGTGATTTTGTCCAAATTCACTGGGGACAAGGTTATTTCGGCCCTAGACCTACCCAACACGTATAAAAAGCAATACTAAACCTATTTTTGAGAGGGGAGACGCCATCTTGGAGGAAAAACACACACAGGATCATGAGGAAGCGGAGAATTCTCAGTTTTCTTCAATTCTATGTTTAATTGCTTAATTGTCTGGCGAGCAGTTAGGTTCTATTTACTATCTATGCTATGCTTGGGAAAGCCATGTTTAGATTAGAGAAGAGTTGAAGAGAGCATGATCTTAACCCTTAGGGGGAGAGGATTTGTGATTGGGATAGGAATATACCTAATCACTGTGCTTAATTAAATATCGTGATCTTAATGCGTTCTTAATAGATTGATTTCATAGGAATATAGGCGTTAATCTATTGAGAATAGGTGAGTAGTACTTCGGGAGAAGGCTATGAGAGAATTTATCAATTAATTAGCAACCATGAGTGAATTATATGAAAGGGAGAGTTAATTCGAACACAATACGATTGGTAAATCGATCACAACCCTGGAATACTTGTCTCTACTGAATAAACGACAATCAACTAGTTACTTGATAATTTAGTTATTACTTAGAATTGTAGTTTAGCATAATTAAACTCTTGAACTCGAATTTAGCTTGACGGAATAACAATATTGGTGTGTTAGTGAGTAGTTGATATAAGTCCCCGTGGGGACGATATCTGGACTTCCAAATCCTATATTACTTGTCGGCCACGTATACTTGTGTGTGCGTTTGGGAGCAACAAGTTTTTGGCGCCGTTGTCGAGGACTTAAAAATTAGCTACTTTGCCAACTTAAGCTTTTATTTGTTATTTGATCAAGTTTTAATTATCAGTTTACCTTGTTGGTGTTAACACAGGCTCTTCTCTTGAATGCGGAGGAGTAGAAGCGCAAACAATCTCCATCCTCTTGATCCTGAAATTGAACGGACACTTCACAGAGTAAGGAGAGAGGTCGAAGTTAGAACTGGAATAGAAAGAGAGTTGAACATCGTAGTTCAACCACAACCAATAGAGATGGCAGGTAATGCAGAGCGTGCGGTGATAGAAGCCGCAAGGCCCAATCTTGCTAATATGACTCAGGCTATTGTGAAACCTGAGATCACAGGGCATTTTGAACTCAAAAGTACATGGTACAGCTGATTCAGTCCACAGGGCAATATGTGGGTCTATCTCATGAAGATCCGCAAAGGCACATTCAAATTTCTTGGAAATTACCGACACCTACAATTATCCGAACGTTTCCAAGGATTATGTCAGGCTAACACTTTTTCCCTTTTTATTGCCGGGGGAAGCAAAGGAATGGGTGCAGAAAGAGCCCGCAAACTCAAATCCACACTTGGGACGATCTAGCAAGGAAATTCTTAATCAAAATTTTCCCCACCAAGAAGACAAAGTCATTGAGGAGTCAAATTCTTGGGTTCGAACAACGGGATGGAGAGACACTTTGTCAAGCCTGGGAAAGATACAAGAAGCTGCTTAGAGATAGCCCGCATCATTGTCAGACTGATGAGGTATTGGGACACACTTTTGTTGATGGATTAGATGAGGCCTCAAAGATGAATCTTGACTCTACTTGTGGAGGTAGTTGCATGGCGAAACCATGTAGTGAAATTCAACTATTGCTGAATAACTTCACTGCTAATGATCATAACTAGCAAGGAGATGGGGATTCACGCAAGGCACGTAAACAGAAGGCAGCCGGGTTGATTGAGCTTGATGACTTCTTGGCCATGAGAGCTGAGATAGCAAAATAGGCAAACCAGATGAATAGAATGACAATGCAACAAGCACAACAGATGCAACATGTACAATAGATGTCTCTTTGCTGCAAACTATGTGGTGACAACCATATGAGTGACATGTGACCCACGAATCCAGAATCTATATTCTATGTGGGACAGCAGAGCAGGGGTCCAATGAATCAGAATGCCCAATATGAGAACACTTATAACCCAAATTGGAAGAATCATCCCAACTTCTCTTGGGGTGGAAATCAGTTGAATCAGAATCATTATAGACCCCAAGGAAATTTTAATCAACCTCAAAAGCAACCTCAACAGGTAGAAGAGAATGGGAATGAATTGTTGAAGCAGTTGTTGCTTGACAATAAACAGTTCGGGACCGAATATCAAGCCCTCACCACAATAGTAAGAAATTTGGAGCGTTAAATGGGACAGCTTGCCGATGCTCAAAATACTAGACCAGCTGGAGCTCTTCCAAGTGACACTGAAACAAATCCTAGGGCGGCCCTTAATGATGTGTCATTGAGGAATGGGAGACAACTAGAAGAAGTTCAGTCTAAAAAGAGGAAACAGGTGATTTTTAATGAGCGGCCAACCACTATAGAATCAACATCAGAGAAAGCTAAGTAGCCAGAGAAGCCAGCTGGAGAGGCAGTGGCTGAGCAACCCCCATAATTGGTTGCAAGGCCACCACCTCCATTCCCTTAAAGATTGCAAAAATTAAGAGATAATGCCACATATAAAATGTTTCTTGATATCTTGAAGCAGGTGCAAATTAATATTCCATTGGTTGACATCTTACAAGAAGTACCCAAATATGCAAAGTACATCAAGGACATTGTGGCAAATAAAAGGAGGCCAACCGAGTTCGAGACTGTGGCACTCACTGAGGAGTGCAGTTCTAGAATTCAAGGTAAGTTGCCTCAGAAATTGAAGGATCCAGGTAGTCTCACTATCCAAATCTCAATTGGTAAACATGCTGTTGGGCGAGCTTTATGTGATCTTGGAGAAAACATCAATTTGATGCTGCTATCGGTGTTCAGACAGTTGGGGTTGGGTGATCCACGCCCAACAACAGTTATCTTACAGTTAGCTGATCGCTCCCTTGCTCATCCTGAGGGAGTGATTGAAGATGTGCTAGTTCAAGTGGGTTCTTTCATATTCTCTGCTGATTTCATTATCCTGGACTACGAGCCCGATCAGGAAGTCCCATTTATTTTAGGGCGTCCATTCTTAGCCACGGCCGAGCTATTACTGATGTTTGCGAAGGAAAGATGACGATGAAAGTAGGTGACCGAGTAGAGGTATTCAATGTTTATAAAGCACTCAGGTTGCCAGCCCACTATGAAGAATTATCCATGATCTCTATGGTGGAGAGTGATTCCACATCATTAGTGCCCTATATAAGCCCTGTAGATCCTGTTGAACGTGTATTGATTAGGAATGTGGAAAATAGTGAAGATGAAACGATGGGAGAAATTGAGCAAGTACTGGATATGTCCTGCAGTTATGTCTAGGGGTTCAAAAAATTTGAAGAATTGGAAAGGCCTGTCACTCTGACCCTTCCCAGGCCATCTGTTGAGGAGGCCCCAAGGCTAGAACTCAAGCCACTTCCAGCGCATCTGTGCTATGCTTATTTGGGGAACTCTGAGACACTGCCAGTGATTATTTCATCCAGCTTGACCAGCACTCAAGAAGAAAAATTGCTCAGAGTCCTCCGCGAGTATAAAAAGGCCATTGGGTGGACTATAGCTGACATCAAGGGTATTAGTCCATCATTTTGCATGCATAAAATCTTTTTAGAGGACGGACACCGGCCCAGTGCGGAGCAGCAAAGGAGATTAAATTCCATCATGAAAGAGGTGGTGAAAAAGGAAGTAATCAAGTTGCTCGATGCAGGTATCATTTTTCCTATTTCTGATAGCAACTGGGTAAGCCCGGTTCAATGTGTGCCCAAAAAGGGAGGAGTGACTGTAGTTGAGAACGAGAAGAATGAGCTAATCCCCACTCACACTGTTACGGGATGGAGAGTCTGCATCGATTATAGAAGGCTCAACAAGGCAACTCGCAAGGACCACTTCCCACTTCCATTCATCGACCAAATGCTAGACAGGTTAGCCGGGCATGAATATTACTGCTTCCTTGATGGCTACTCAGGATACAATCAGATTGTCATATGCCCAGAGGATCAGGAGAAGACTACTTTTACTTGTCCTTATGGCACTTTTGCCTTCAAGCGAATGCCGTTTGGCCTTTGTAATACACCAGCCACTTTCCAGAGGTGTATGATGGCTATTTTTACTGACATGGTGGAAAAATTCATGAAAGTGTTTATGGATGATTTTTCAGTCTTTGGGTCCTCTTATGATGATTGCTTGAGGAATTTAAGCAAGGTGCTTGCCCGTTGTGAAGAAACAAATCTGGTACTGAATTGGGAAAAGTGTCATTTTATGGTACAAGAAGGCATCGTGTTGGGTCACAAAATATCTAGGACCGGCATTGAAGTTGATAAAGCAAAGGTGGAGGCGGTTGAAAAATTACCTCCACCTATTTCAGTGAAGGGTGTCCGGAGTTTCTTGGGACACGCGGGTTTCTATCGGCACGTTATTAAAGATTTTTCAAAAATTGCTACTCCCTTATGCAGGCTACTTAAAAAAGATGTAACTTTCAACTTTGATGATGCTTTCCTCAAGGAATTTGAAGAACTTAAAAAGAAGTTGGTGACTGCTCCCATTATCGTGGCACCTGATTGGTCCTTACCATTTGAACTTATGTGTGATGCGAGTGACCTTGCTATTGGGGCAGTGCTAGGCCAGAGGAAGGACAAGGTGTTTTATTCCATCTGCTATGCGAGTAAGACTCTTGATGATGCACAACTGAATTGCACCACCATGGAGAAGGAGTTGTTAGCTTTAGTGTGGGCCTTTGAGAAATTTCGGGCATACTTGGTGGGAACGAAAGTCATAGTCCATACCGATCATGCAGCAATTAGGTATTTGTTACCAAAAAAAGAATTTAAGGCTAGATTGATGCGCTGGGTTTTATTGCTGCAGGAATTTGATGTAGAAATACGAGATCGAAAGGGGACAGAGAACCAAGTAGCTAACCATCTATCACGGTTGTAAAATCACGATCACGTAGAGGAGGGTGGCCAAATTAAAGAAGTATTTCTTGATGAGCAACTTTTTGCTATAACCCATGACCATCCCCCATGGTACGCAAATTATGTGAATTATCTTGTGAGTGGGGTACTTCCTCCCGAAATCGAATTTGAAGCTAGAAAGAGGTTTTTACATGACGTGAACTTCTACTATTGGGATGAGCCCTACTTATTCAAGCAATGTGCTGATCAATTGATGAGGAGATGCATTCCTGAAAAAGAGGTGGAATTAGTATTGTATGATTGTCACGCATCGCCTTATGGGGGCCATCATGGAGGAGATAGAAGAGCTGCAAAGGTGCTACAATCCGGTCTCTTTTAGCCGACTTTATTCAATGATGCCCATGCATTCGTTAAGAAGTGTGACCAATGTCAGAGAACGGGAACAATCACAAGGAAGCATGAGATGCCTTTAAATAACATTCTAGAAGTTGAGCTTTTTGATGTGTGGGGGATAGATTTTATGGGGCCATTTCCACCGTCTAGAGGAAACAAATACATTTTGCTAGCAGTTGACTACGTGCCAAAATGGGTGGAGGCAATTGCTTTGCCAACGAATGATGCCATGGTGGTCGCTGCGTTTGTGAAAAAGAACATATTCTCGAGATTTGGGACTCCACGTGCTTTAATCAGTGATGAAGGGACTCATTTTGCAATCGATTGTTGAATAACCTTCTAGCTAAATATGGAGTTCGCCACAGAGTTGCTACAGCATATCATCCACAAACAAGTGGGCAAGCTGAGGTGTCAAACAGAGGAATCAAGCAAATATTAGAGAAGAAGGTGAGTGTGAATAGGAAGGATTGGGCTGCAAAGTTGGATGATGCCCTCTGGGCATATAGGATAGCATATAAAACGCCAATTGGAGAGTCCCCTTACAAGCTGGTTTATGGGAAAGCATGTCACTTACCCGTTGAATTGGAACACAAGGCATACTGGGCTATTAAGAAGCTGAACATGGACCTTGAGGCCGCAGGCGAGAAAAGACTTATGCAGTTGAATGAGTTAGATGAGTTCAGGCTGCACTCTTATGAAAGTGCTAAACTATGTAAAGAAAAGACAAAAAGATGGCATGACAAGCATATCAAGCCGCGTTACTTTGAGCCAGGCCAACAAGTGTTATTATTCAATTCTAGACTACGGCTATTCCCTGGGAAGCTAAAATCGAGATGGTCAGGTCCTTTTGAGGTGGTGAGAGTCACTCCTTATGATGCAATTGAGCTGCGAACTTTAAATAGTGAGTAGAAATTCTTGGTGAATGGTCATATAGTCAAGCATTATTGGGGAGGTATTATTAATCGTGAGAAGACCAAGGTTGTACTCGCTGACGAGTAAGCAAAACTCTGCGTCGTGCTGCGACGTTAAATCAGGTGCTTGCTGGGAGGCAACCCAATTTTTATCGCTTTTCCAGTTTAACTTCTTAATGTTTTTTTATATATAATAGATAGAGTATTGCACTTCATTTATAGGTATAGAAATATTATATGTAATAGTGTACGACGTGTAAATTGGGTATATATAAGGCTCGGGGGATCAGGATGCTTATTCAAAAAAAAAAGTTTTTTTGCATGAATAGCGCCCGCCGCTGGCTGGGGCGCTATAGGCAGAATGTGACACGACCCCAGCGACAGGGAGGGCGCAAGGGGCCTGCTGG
>MCJB01000658.1:13172-55020 GCA_002018475.1 Nicotiana obtusifolia | reverse complement strand
CCAGTGCCCGACGCTGCCTGAGGCGCTATAGGCAGAATACTCCACGGCCCCAGCGCCAGGGAGTGCGCGAGGCGCCAACTGGGGGGGTCAGGTAAGTTTTTAATTTTTTTTTTTGTATTTTATTCTTAACCCATATCCATTTAACCCAACCCAAATACCCATTTACACTAATACTAATACCCATATCCTTTCCCAAACCCACCCAAACACCAACAAACAAAAACAAAAACATCAATTCCGTATGTACTAATGTCCCTTTTGTCGGGGGCGCTGCATCTTTAATGGATACAGGTGGTTCATCAACGGGCAACTTTGGTCCTCGTTACGGGTTACTCCCTATTCAGCAGATCTTGGTGAGCCCTACTCTATTCCGGGCCTGATATCGTTTGATGTTGTACTTTGTGTTTTGAGGTATAGCTGGGGCTTTGTTGCAGGCATTTCCATACTACTCTTCTGTTGTACTTAGAGGCTCCGTAGACAGTTTGTGAGTAGTGTTTGATGTGGAGAATTGAACTAGAAATGTTGGTATTTGGCAAACATATTTTTCATTATATCTATAAACTTGTAATTTTTTGGAAATTATGAATGAAGCTGCTAATGGAAATGAAATGGGAGTTGTTAATGAAATCTTTTCAGTGTTTGATTAATGGAGTGCATCTCCTCTTTATTCATGGATGAGTTTGGGTAGAAGGGAATCTAACAGGCTTGCTCGGCCGGGTTCACTCGGTTGAGTGCCGGTCGCACTCCCCGAGTTCGGGGCGTGACAATTAAGTGGTATACATGTCCAAATTTTCACAACACTTGACATTGATGGGTATAACTCTCATAATATAAAGATTGTTCGAATGAATGTTTCCCCTAGAGTGTAGTTTCTAATGCATCAAGTTGTTCGTCATTTGGACTTTCCTACTAAAAGTTATGATCAAATTACTAAAGTCAGACCACCCTGTTATTTTGGCGGACAGTGAAGCAAGGCTCGTTTGCAAGACCAGGCACGAATTATGTATTATCTTGCATGCTATAGATAGTGAAGTGAGGCTCACTTCGCCAGACCGGCTGCACCTCAACTTAAGGTCTTTTTAAGTCATTTGGGGGGCTCATTTTCTCCCTTTGACTTGGACGAATTTTGGAGCTTTCCTCCACTCTCTCAAGACCCCCAACTCCTCCCATTTTCAAGGTAAGAAATACCCATTATCTTGGTGTGAATCCTATCATTTTGACACTAGAACTAACTCAGTCCACCATGAAATCCTTGGATTTTCAAGAAATTTCTTGAAGAACTCAAGGGAGGGTCTTGTAAGATTACTTCCAAAAGTTAATCCTACACCCTTAGACTTACATGCATAGGTTTATTATGGGAATATAAGTAAGAATTAAGTATTGAAACTTATGGAATGGTGATTGGAAGACATAAGTTCCCAACTTAAAAACTTAGCCATTGTAGAGATTGAAAGGTGATTATTTGATGGAATTTTGTTGGTTGGGTGTGGATGGATGGTCATGCATGTGATGTTGGAAGTTATAAATTATTTAAGAGTGATGGTGGGATAAATTTTTGGTAAATGGTGGTAGTTTTGGATGAACTAATTCTATGGTTAGGAAATGTAGAGATTTATATCTACTAGATGTTCGATAAGATGCCTAAATGGCCTAAATTATGGAATTTGTTATTAATATTGGTTCCATTGAATGTAGTTATTGTAGATTGAAGTTTCTTAGTGTAATGGACCATTGTAGTATTAGTAAGGGGCGAATTTGAGGTATGCTGGCTAAACTTCTCTTTTAGAATCAAATTCTCTGATGTCCCCGTAAGTTTCAAGTGTGGTTGGAGCAAGTTCCTAGTTCCCATGTTCCGAGTTATTCTTTATATATTTGACTATTACGAATAAGCTTGTGTTGAAAGAAATATTCTAAAAATGTGCACCAAATTCTCCTTTCATCTTGTGCTCTCCGTCGGGAATGTATCCTAGTATGACCAATATGTCGAGATAGTATGATTGCAAATCATGTTTAAATTGCAAGTTGTTATGCCCAATTGTGAAAGAAAACTCAATGCGCCTAAGACCCCTATTGTTCATATTTATGCTTAAGGCCTTGATTCCAAATGCTCTTATTGATGATGATCTATAAATATGCTTGAAAGTGAAAGAACTGAGAGTAAGATATAAAACGTGGTCATGGTTGTTGTAACTAGTGCATTTGATTTGAAGTCGTGTGCAAATCGTAAATAACTATGCTCTCCTTTATAACTATTTCAAATGTGATTTGAGTTCATACATATTCAAGAGTTGAAATTGTGTATTGCCTTTTGTGAAGAAGTATTTCAAAAAGATACGGAGTATTACTCGTTTATGATTCTTAACTTGTGTTGTGGTTATAAGTCATTGTGCTCCATACTTTGGGGAAGGATATATTGTTTTTAAAGCCTCCACTACTAATGAACTTAAATTTATGATTTCCAAAATATTTGATGTGTTGATGTTTGTGATGATGATCATGGAAAGTCAAGAAATGAAAAAAGTGGAATATGAAATACGGCCAACGTGCCATGAATGAATAATCATAAGCATGGCCAAGTGGACCAAGGAATTAATGAAGTTGTGAAAGGTTGAAAGTACTAGTGAAGCTATATATAATGTGAAAGGTTATGAGGTGAATATAAAATAAATTTGTACGTTTGTTTCCATTTTGTGCATACAAAAATGTTTTCAGTTTGGGAGTATCGTTAGTCACCGAGGAAGGGTAGGTTGAAATAACCTAACTCTGAAACTACACGTGCCGGTGTAGGAGTGCATTGTGATTATTCCCCTTATTTGGGATGATATTGATGTGATGAGAATATTCCCCTTTTTTGGGATGAGATGATTGCTAGAAAAGGGTAATGTCAATCCACACGGCATTGTGGTGAGATGGCCTAGCCGGTCGGGTCGTGATCGGACGCCTGCCGCACACATGGTGGTGATTGTGCTGGAAAATGTAATTGAAATTGTGATTGAGATTGTGATTGTGATTACACCTCCACCCGCACACATTGGGGTGAGGCGGCGGGGCCACTTTGTGTAGATCGAATGTCTTTGGGTGAGATGGCCTAGCTGATCGGGCGGAGATCGGACTCCATACTAAAACACGATAGTATATTGGTGCTAATTATCTCCCAACCAAAAATAATTTGTTTTTTCATATTTTGAAAAATTGTTATGTTTCAACTTGGTATTTGGATATCATTTATTACTACTTGTTACTTCGATGTTGTTTCCCCTTCTTATATTGGCGTTCTATTTCGAAAGAGGACATTTAGTTTTTCATACTAGTACTATCCCACATATACTAACGTCCCTTTTGCTAGGGGTGCTGCATCTTCAATGGATGCAGGTGGTTCATCAGTGGCGATCTTGATCCTCGATAGCAGTTACTCTCTATTCAGCAAATTTTAGTGAGCCTTACTCTATTCCGGGCTTCATGTCATTTAACGTTGTACTTTATGTTTTGAGGTATAGCCGGGGCCTTGTCGCCGACACTTCCATACTACTCTTCTCTTGTACTAGAGGCTCCGTAGACAAGTTGTGGGTGGTGTTTAGAGTTCAAACTAGTAAGTGTTGGTATTTGGCAAACATGTTTTTCATCATATTTATAAACTTGTAATATTTTGGAAATCAGAAATGGATATCCTTTGATTAATGGAAAAAGAATGTGGAACACTTGAATCTTCTCATGTCTATCACTTGTACTGATTCTTATGTTGTTAATGAGCAAGGATAGGTAGAAGGCATGTAGCAAGCTTGGTTAACCGGGGTGTCTCGAATGAGCGCCAGTCACATTTTTCGAGGTCGGGGCGTGACAAAATTAAGTATTCACTACTAATACCTCACAAACTAAGACTATTTCAACACTAATGAAAGCATAAATAAAGTAATAAAGGATTTAAAGGCATAAACATAAATTCATTAATTAAAATATAAGGAAAGAGTGCGAGACTTGCATGTTTTGAAGTTTATCGTTCATCAAGTCTAGCTAAAATAATATCCTTAAGGGCTAAAAGACTAGAGTGGGTATTTAGCTACAAATGATCCAAATACCCTTAAGCTAATTCTAAGGAGCTAAGTCTTTGGTTGTCGTACTTAGGGAGGCCCTCTGATTATTATAAAACTACGAGCTTATTACCTCATATAGTTGATGGAAATTTTGATGTTCTTACTCGCTTATAATTATCCTTATTTATTTACTTCTATGCCCTTGGCTCGTAGGGTTACTTCTAAACTTAAAATTTTGACTATCTCCCAGTGGCATTCTCTTATTTCCGTAAAACTTATATGGTACCTTTAACTAGCCAACTCCTATTTGAATATTTCTCAAAGATTATGATGTCGTATCTACGAGACGGAATTTCCTATGCTAGGTTTCATTACGTTTATCTTGCATGATCTACTATTTTCTGTGAGACCTCTTGCCTAGCCATAACTAGGCTCATCCTGAATCAACTACTAACTACTCGTCAGTGCATGCTCATATCTATATTCTGCATAACCTCTCTTGGGTATATGGTATCTTATCTTACTTTTCGCACTAGCTCTTAATGTACCAAATGTTCATTCACACTTATTTACTAATTAAAATCCTGGAAGGGAGCCCTTACTGCCTATTCTCAGCATCGTCCTCACATAACATTCTGGAGTCATAACATATTTATAGTATCCTAGTAAATGCAACCTCATCCCTTTCGCCTTTTTACCACATTCTTCCTTTACCATTTCATAGTTACCTGAACCACTTAATTTCGACTTAATACCATATCATAGCATCTTTCCCCCTTTAGGGGAGTAGTAGAATTTAATGCTATGAAGTTTACATGCAGATGTTTTACGTCTTCTTCTTCGGCGTCTTTCCATATTTTCAATGACCCTTACTCGCCTTGCAGTAACCCTTCTGTACCAGGGATAACTGAATTTCTTACGCACGAGAGGGACACCTAGTGTAACTAGCACACTTATTCCCTTATGTTTAACTCTGCTCACAGTGTTTGATTTTAGTGAAGCGTCTTCCTGAATGACCTTTAAAGGTTATTCTTATATTAAACATTCTATTGTTGACGGAACACGGTCTCTGAAATTCTCACGATTTCAATGTAGTGATCCCCCGGTCGTTTTAAGTGTTTGAGTTCCTTTTAGATTTTTTAAGTCTTGAGTAATTTCGTATGATGTATTATGACTTGTGTGAATCGTCGTTCTTGGTTTTTCACGTGATTTGGAAGTGATTGGGAAGAATGAATTTCATGATTGAAGCTTTAAAGTTAGAAGAGTTGACCAAATTTTACTTCTACCTATTTGACTTCTTTTCAGAGTTTTGATGGTTCCGTTAGGTCCGGAAGGTGATTTTGGACTGTGGCATTTGCCCGGATTTGCATTTAGATATTTCTAGAAGGTTTCGGCGCTAATTGGTGAAAGTTGAAAATTTGAAGGTTTGGAAAGTTCATAAGTTTGACCGAAAATTGACTTTGAGGATATCAGATTTGGATTATGGTTTCGGGAATTGGAATATCTTTGTTATGTCATTTGGGACTTGTGTGCAAAATTTGAGTTCATTCTTGATTTGATATGGTTCGGCACGAGTTTTGGAAGTTGAAAGTCTAATGCTCATTAAGGTTGATCTATGGTACGATTCGTCATTTTTATTTTGTTATGCGTGATTTGAGGTCCGTATTAGGTTATGGGACTTGTTGGTACGTTCAGACGGGGCTAGGGGCTGGGGTGTGTTTCAGATTGTTTTTAGGGCATTTTTCTTCATGTTCTCAGTGTTGGTTGCTGCCGATTTATGGTGTTTCAAACCTCCTTCGCAATCGCGAAGATTGCGATCGTGTAGTGTATTAGAGGAGTCGGTCTTTTTCCTTCATCACATTCGCGACAGTGGAATCGCATGCACCTTTGTGAGGCATGGGCGTCGCGTTTGCGTCCTTATGCTTGCGTTCGCGTAGAGCAGAGATGAGAAGCTCGGGACTGGGGAGAATGCCTTCGCGTCCGCGAAGTAGATGATGCGATCATGTAAGGTTGGATTTGTTGTGAATTGCATTCGCGAGGGCTATGCCGCGAACGCGTAGAGTATTTTTGGTGGCAGATTATTTTTTTCATCGCGAACGCGATGATTTTTCGCGTTCGCGAAGGGGTCGCGTGGCTAGTGCTTATAAAGTACTCTATTTCAGAGGTTTCGAAATTTTTTGCATATTTGGAGATATGGAGCTCATATTGAGACAATTTTGAGGTGATTTTCACCACATGGATTGGCGTAAGTGTTCTCTACTCGGTTTTGGTTATACTTCGTGAATCTATCTTCGTTTTTGGTAATAGGATAATGAATTTTAAAGCAAAATTTTGGTGTTTTGGTCTAAAATTTCATAAAGTGAATTTTCGAGTTTTGAACATCAATTTAGAGTCAGATTTGAGTGAAACTAGTATGGTTGGACTCGTAATTAAATGAGTTGTCGAATATTATAAGTTTTGTCGGGTTTCGAGTGTGGACTCGGGTTTGACTTCTTGGTTGACTTAGGGATTTTGGGTAAAGATTCCACCTTTATCGATTGGGTTTGTTTCTTTTTGCATTATTTGATGTTCTTGAGTTGCTTTTGGATAGTTCTGAACTATTTGGAGGTCGGTACGCACGGGGTGGCTCTTTTGGAGCATCGTTTAGCTTATTAGGTATTGGATCTGGTTTGTTCGAGGTAAGTAACACCTCTAAAATTGGTGCTGAGTGTATGAACCCCTGAATGTATGTGTTATGTGTTGTTGTTGAGGTGACGCACATGCTAGGTGACGGGCGTGTGGGCGTGCACCGTGTGAATTATGACTTAATTGATTTCGTGGTACTGTGTAGTGACCTAATCGTGTTTCTATTCATGAAATTTATACGTCCTAGAGTAATTGAGCTAAGATCCATGCTAGAAATCATGTCTAGGCTATATGCTTATCCAGTTGGGACCTACTGAGGTCATTTCTGCTGTTGAGTTATTTGCTTACATTGCAATTACCTACTCGGTCATACTCATTCATTTGCATATCATATCTCAGTCTCTATTACCATTTATTGATACATCATATTATCATTTTTGGGCTGATTTTAATGACATTGTGAGCCCGAGAGACTGGAGAGATTGATGACTAAGTGAGGCCGAGGGCCTAATTGTGAGGATATTTACGGGATCGGGCCTCATGCCGCAACAAGCTTTATTGGTTCATGCCATTATAGGCTTATATTAGCACTTGGGCAAGATCCGCCCATCCGGAGTCTAACTCACCAGTAGTGAGCGCAGGTATCGACTAAGTGCTAGTGCCGAGCGCGAGCACTGAGTGACTGTAAGGACTGAGTGACTGGAAGGACTGAGCGAATTGATACTCCAAGAGTATGCATATGATTTTATCACTGCATTGAATTATAGTTGGCATGCATACTTGGCATGTAGGCATTAAGATGCATTTCCTCGTGTTGTACGGTATAGTGACATTCATGACATTCACATACACATTGACATGTAGGCATAGAGACGTACTTTCCTAATGCCATTTGATAATGAGACTTCTTATCCGTTCTTGAAAGTTTTCGGGAAAATTTACCGTTTTTCAGATTTACTCACATTTTGGTGATTTCAGTGAAAGATTTGGGTTTTACTGTTATACCTGAAAATCATGCCTATTTTCCGTAAAAGTGAAAGAATTGGCATCATATCTTTGAGAGGTTACTTGTATTGCTTTAATTATATTGTTATGAGTTATTCCTGACTGTTGGTGTTGGACTCTAACCGTTGCCCAAGCTCGTCACAACTTTCAACCTAAGGTTAGGTTTGTTACTTATAGAGTACATGGGGTCGGTTGTACTCATACTTCACTTCTGCACCTTGCGTGCAGATATTTAATGTGGATGCTGCTGTACATGGAGGGAGTTGGCATTGAAGATGTATCTACATTCCGGTCATAGCTGCCACTTGTTCTTGTCAGCTTTAGAATTATTAATCTGTTTATATTTCAAATAGATGATGTATTTATTTCATACCTGCTTTGTAAACTCAAAGTCTTAGAAGCTCATGATTTGTACTACCATTCCTTGAGATTTGAATAAAAGCTCAGTTATTCATCATTTATTTTCTCATTAAATATCACTGAATTTGTATTATTATTAATTGGCTCACCTGGGGGGTTGGGTCAGGTACCATCATGACTAGTGGGATTTTGGGTTGTGACAAGTTGGCATCAGAGCTCTAGGTTCATAGGTTCTACGAGTCATGAGCAAATGTCTAGTAGAGTCTTGCGAATCGGTATGATGACGTCCATACCTATCTTCGAGAGGCTATAAGGCATTTAGGATAAACTTCCCATCTTTCTTTCTTTATCGTGCAACATTGATTCAGCTTGGAGCTTATCTCTTTGAATTCCCTCCACTTATGCGCATGTGAGCGCTCGGTATCAGCTGTACATCGACCAATTGTGGAATTCAATTGATGAGGTGCAAGATGTGTTTTCTTTGTTTTGGTGATGGGCCAGTCTAGAGGACTTGAGGCCAGGTTTAGACCGCTGCTTAGACTTGGTAGTTTCAGTTGCATAAGTATATGGTTTTGGACTTCTATGTCCAATGGTGTTCCTATGAGTGGGACTGGTGGCTCGGTGAGTGGTAGGATAGTCGTATGATGAGTATGATGTGACTGCGGGATATGTTCAGATGGTTTGAAGGCGCCGAGAAGAGTTCACTTGGGCTGTAAAAAGGGCTATTGGGTGCTTTTTTTCTATCTTGATGTGTTGTATAGTCTCGATTTATGATCGTATTGAAGAATCTTTCATGTTGTTTAATTGTGGAGCAAATTTGATTCTCATGTCTAGTTGATGAGTTCAGATTCAGGAAGATTAAGTGATTGCGTGGTAGTGGTGACTGTGGAAGGGTATAGAGAGATGGGTTTTCACTTGCGGAGTAATCTACAGATGTGTGATCCTTATGATGTTGTGTGGAGGGTTTCTTTTCTACCAGTGGGTTATAGGTGTTGCGATTTGAGTT
The DNA here is from genome assembly GCA_002018475.1 of Nicotiana obtusifolia. Lineage (NCBI taxonomy): Eukaryota > Viridiplantae > Streptophyta > Magnoliopsida > Solanales > Solanaceae > Nicotiana > Nicotiana obtusifolia. The sequence goes on along the minus strand of MCJB01000658.1, from coordinate 45,993 downwards.
TGGATTGGTTGATAAAGTTGACCTAACCGTCGCGAGGATGAATGCATGCTTAGCAGATGATTTCAGGTACCATATGGTTTGTGTTATATGAGCTTAGGAAGGATTTGGCTGAATTCACTACGATATTATAGCAGTAATAGAGTTTGGACATTGTGAGTTATCGATTATTTTAATCTATGGCTTTGAGCCACGTAGTGGAGTCTGCTATCGACGATTTGGTTGCATGGTTATGTGTTGTATTGGTTTTGGTATGAGGCATACTTGTGGATCGGTTATGACTTGCAGAGGCTGGTTTTGAGGATAACTTAAGCAAGGAAATTATTGGATGCATGGTGTATTACATGTTATGGGTATATGGAAATTATGGAATGATTTGAGTTGTTATTCGTGACGGATGCAGTGTGCATGGAGTAGGAATTTACTTGGTTGCGTAAAGGCGGGGTTACTTCTTTAGTTGTTGTTGTGCTAATGGGTGACAGGTCATTCGGCCCGCTTGGGTGGTGCAATTGAGACTTGAGCAGAGTGGATGACTCTCGAGAAGGTTCTAATTGATTCAAGATTTATATGTGGCAATTGAGAATTTTTCGGATTTGTATATGTCTAGAATATGAGATTTACATTAAGATGGTATCGAGACTCGCGGTATTTCTCTATCATTATGGATTCTACATTTCAGTGTCAGGAAGGTGAAGGAAACGACTTTAGATTCACATAAGAGCTCTTCAGAGTGGGTGTCTCGATTGTGATACTTTTGGGGTTCTAAGAGGAAATACAACGGCTTATGGGCCTTAGAGCAATGTGGTTTAATGCTAGGATCTCCTGTAGTGAGCTTTGTGTAAAGATCATGGTGTTCTGGCAAGGAGAAGTGTCAATTTGAGGGTAATTCGGAAGGAACTCAGAGAAATAGGACAACTTGGTAGTAGGTTGGAACAACACGTTAATGGGTATGATTGGTCGTTGGGTATTGTGATGTGACAAGTTTCTACAGGTGTTTTGTGGCAATGCTCTTGGGTTCGGCGACCTACGTGGCTTGGTCGAGTTAGAGATATTCAATTCTGATGGCTTGATTATGTGCAAATAGGTTTCGGAGAGTTCTCGATGGTTTACCACGATTTGAGATGGTTATTTCCTACTGCGTGAGGAGCATGTTGCGTACTGTGATTTTCTCCTGGATGAGATCAAATGGAAGGTTTTTGACTGACCGGGTATGTATTCTGCTTGTGACTAAGAGTTGATTATAACATTCTCATACTTTTCATATGATGGCATGATAGATGCGGTGTGTTGTGTGTGATTGAGATTTGCATGTGCAAGGTTACTGTTAAATTTTGAACGGAAGGTCATGAATTCTTAGACAACATGGATGGTTTTCGTCAATTTCGACAAATGCTATAACAACTTGGTAATGCCTGAGAAGGGTGCACATTTCAGAAGGCACACTGTGTTTTGACTTACGGATGCTTCATTGGTATTGCGGTACTCACCTGGTCGATCGACTGTTGATGTTCAGATTTTGCTATCTGGCACAGAAGAATTATAGGAGTATTTCTCGTGGTGATGATTATGTATGAGAGATGTGTTAGTTATTCGAGTGGTGGAGTTGGGATCCGCTATGGTGATTCATGTGTTCTATGGATTTGGAGACTGGAGTTCTCAGGAGCAGATTATTTCGGGGTTGCAGACTGTGAAGATGTGGCCAAAGTTAGATAGATGGTGGTACGTGTTATGTTAGATCATTGTGCACTTTTGGAGGGATACTTATTCATTTAGGGATGACTAGAGTTAATTTGGGGGCGCATTGATAGGCCCAATAAGGATGTGTATTCTACACCGGGTCGGATTTGTTGACTCATAACTGTTTGTGTTGAGGGGTGTGGCATTCGGTTAACGTTAAGCTTATTTTTGTTCGGATATGTTGTATGAGTTACTTTTCTATGCTACGAGGGATTGTGATTTATTGGTTATGTGCACACATGATGCTGTTCCTTTTGGGCCTTGCAGCGGAATTCGAGCGAGATGGTTATTGGGGTGTTGAATGGTTGATTACGCCCTAGTTATGTCCTTTTCGGGATGTGGTATATTTTGTTTTTTGCTTCTTCATGGTTATGGCCATTCACTTTATGTACTTGATGTCAAATTGTGCATGGTTGTTGGTTTTGAGCATTGTGGCTTGAGGCATTTCATATGGACCAGTGTTTGGATGGGGTCACGCACTACGGCAGAGTTATGTTGAGATATGATTCTTTGTGATTGATTCGTGTGTGCTATTTCTACCATGTCTGATGGGTTCATAGCATTGCGTGTGTGGTGGTACTTGTTGAGCTTGCAGGATAGTTCTCTCGTTTGAGTCATTCCTTGTTTGAGTACATTTGAATTGTTGCTTATTGGTGCATGGATTGCATGGATATGAATTTAGGTTGTATTGGTGTGGCATATTAATAGAATAGTGTGCTTGATGAGGTAAAGTCATTGGACCTATAATGGATTACAGTGTGGTTGGAAGAATAATATCGGAAGTCGGCTTAGGATTTGGTTTGGTTCTTGTCGGACGATAGAGAGCTCCATGACTTGTTGACCCGAGGGGTGGTCATGAGTTTCTGCGTGTTTCTTTCATCATCGGTAGTGTTTGAAGGTTCTAGAATGAGGTTTTATATGAGATGAGGTTTATTACCGGTATTAGGTTTGTTTTTAGCAGCTACATTGGTCAGAAGTTATTGCTGCGAGCATCTGAGTTATGTGGAAAATCATGTGACGGCATCTTGGGTTATGGTTATGGCTTGATATAGCTTGTTCAGACTTATCAGTGCGTAGATGCGAGATTCGGGTCTTATAGGAAATTCCGAATGATGGAAATTGGATTCTAAGGTTTACAGACTAAGGTTGATGTAATGATCTTCAATTATGTTGTGTTGTCGGACCTATATGGAATAGGGTGACGTGCGATCACCCCCTGGTAAGGGTATGGTAAGGTTACACGGCGATTTGATGGCTTTGGAACAACTCTTGGCACGTTCGAGGATGAACGTATGCTTAAGTAGGGGAGAATGTAACGACCCAGCCAGTTGTTTTGAGTGTTGGCGTTCCTTTAAGCTATTCGAAGTCTTGAGTAGCTGTTTATGATGTATTATGACTTGTGTGAATTGTTGGTCTTGGTTTTTCAGGTGATTCAGAAGTGATTTGGAAGAATGAATTTCATGATTGAAGCTTTAAAGTTGGACGATTTGACCAAGTTTGACTATTTAGTATTTAACCTCGGTTCGGAGTTTTGATGGTTCCTTTAGGTCTGGATGGTGATTTTAGACTCGAGCGTATGCTTGGATTTTCATCTGGATATTTCTAGGCGGTTTCGATGATAATCGACGAATCTTGCTTGTACTTTTCCTTTGCGGTTTGCTTTTTTTCAAATAAAACTTATAATTTGCCCAAAAAAAAAAGAAAGTTCATAAGTTTGACCGAGACTTGACTTTCAGGATATCAGATTCGGATTGTGGTTCTGGTAATTGTAATAGCTTCATTATGTCATTTGGGACTTGTGTGCAAAATTTGAGTTCATTTCGATTTGATTTGATATGGTGCGGAATGAATTTTGGAAGTTGAAAGTTCTAAAATTCATTAAGCTTGATTTGATGTGCGATTCATCATTTTTGATGTTGTTATGCGTGATTTGAGGCCTCGAGTAGGTCCGTGTTAGGTTATGGGACTTGTTGGTATGTTCGGACAGGGTCCCGAGGGGCTTGGGCATATTTTTGATTGATTTCGGCCATTTTTCTTCATGTTCTCGCTGCTAGTTGCTGCTGATTTCTGGTGTTTCAAACCTCCTTTGTGATCGCAAAGATTGGGTCGCAATCTCGTAGTGTATTAGAGAAGCAGGTCTTTTTCCTTCATCGCGACAGTGGAATCGCGTTGCCGTACATTTGTGAGGTGTGGGCATCGCATTCACGTCCTTATGCTTGTGTTCGCATAGAGCAGAGATGATAACCTGGTTACTGGGGAGAATGCCTTCGTGTTCGCAAAGTAGATGATGTGATCATGTCAGGTTGGAGCTGTTTTGAATCGCGTTCGCGTGGGCTATGCCATGAATGCTTAGAGTATTTTTGGCGGCATATTACTTTGTTCATCGCGAACACGATAGATTTTCTGAGTTCGCGAAGGGGTCGCTTGGCCAGTGCTTATAACATACTCTATTTAGGAGGTTTAAGCCATTTTAGCATACTTGGAACAATGGAGCTGGGATTGAGATAATTTTTGAAGCGATTTTTACCACATGGATTGGGATAAGTGTTCTCTACTCGGTTTTGATTATACTTCCTGAATCTATCTTCATTTCTGGTAATCGGATTATGAATTTTTAAAGAGATATTTGGGGGTTTTGGTCTAAAATTTCATAAAGTGAATTTTCGAGTTTTGAATATTGATTCGGAGTCGGATTTGAGTGAAACTAGTATGGTTATACTCGTAATTGAATGGGTTTTCGGATTTTATAAGTTTTGTCGGGTTCCGAGATGCGGCCTCGGGTTTTACTTCTTGGTTGACTTTGGGATTTTGATTAAAGATTCCACCTTAATCGATTGGGTTTGTTTCCTTTGGCATTATTTGATGTTCTTGAGTTGCTTTTGGCTATTTCTGAGCCATTTCGGATGTCGGTACGCACGTGATGACATTTTTAGAGCATCGTTTGGCTTACTCGGTATTGGATCTGGCTTATTCGAGGCAAATAACACTTCTAAACTTGGTGCTGAGGGTATGAACCCCTGAATGTACGTGTTATGTGTTGGTCTTGAGGTGACGCGCAAGTTAGGTGACGAGCGTGTGGGCGTACACCGTGTGAATTATGAATCGATTGATTCTGTGGTACTGTGTAGTGATCTAATCGTGTTTCTATTCATGAAATTTCTACATGCTAAAGTAATTGAGCTGTGATCGATGTTAGAAACCATGTCTAGGTTATATGCTTATCCTTTTGGGAGCCACTGAGGTCATTTCTGCTATTGAGTTATTCGCTTACATTGCAATTACATACTCAGTCATATTTATTCATTTGCATATCATATCTCAATCTCAGTTGTCATTTGTTGATATATCATATCATCATTTTTGGGCTGATTTTCATGATATTGTGATCCCGAGAGACTGGAGAGATTGATGACCGAGTGAGGCCGAGGGCCTATTTGTGAGTATATTTATGGGATCAGGCTGCACGCCGCAGCAAGCTTTATTGATTCATGCGAGATTGGCTTATATTAGCGCTTTGGCAGGATCCGCTCCTCTCGAATCTGACTTACCAGCAGTGAGCGCACGCACCTACTGAGTGCGAGTCCTGAGTGCGAGTGCCGAGCGCGAGTACTGAGTGACTATGAGGATTGATTGACTGTGAGGACTGAGTGAATTGATACTCCGAGAGTATGCATATGGTTTTATCACTGCATTGCATTACAGTTGGCATGCATACTAGGCATGTAGGCATTGTGATGCATTTCCTCGTGTTGTACGACATAGTGACATTCATGACATTCAGATGCACATTGACATGTAGGCATAGAGATGTACTTTCCTCATGCCATCTGATAATGAGATTTCTTATCTATTGTTGAATGTCTTTGGAAAAAATTGTCGTTTTTTAGATTTACTCATATTTTGGTGATTTCGGTGAAAGATTTAGGTTTTACTGTTATATTTGAAAAGAATACATATTTTCCATAACTATGAACAAACTGAGCATCATATGTTTGAGTGATTACTTGTACTGCTTTAATTATATTGTTACGAGTTGTTCCTGATTGTTGGTGTTGGACTCTGACCATTGTCCAAGCTCGTCACTATTTACAACCTAAGGTTAGGTATGTTACTTATTGAGTACATGGGGTCGGCTGTACTTGTAATACACTTCTTCACCTTGCTTGCAGATTTTGGATGCTGATGTTGCTGAGTATGGCGAGAGTTGGCATTGAAGATGTATCTGCGTTCCGGTAATAGCTGCTTCTTATTCTTGGTAGCTTTAGAATTATTAATCTGTTCATGTATATTTCAAATAGATGATGTATTTATTTCATACCTGCTTTGTAAACTCAAAATCTTAGAAGCTCATGATTTGTACTACCATTCCTTGAGATTTGTATAAAAGCTCAGTTATTTATCATTTATTTTCTCATTAAATCTCACTGAATTTGGATTATTATTAATTGGCTTACCTGGGTGACTGGGTTAGGTGCCATCGTGAGTAGTTGGATTTTGGGTTATGACAAGTTGGTATCAGAGCTCTAGGTTCATAGGTTCTACGACTTATGAGCAAATGTCTACTCTCTTCTTATTCTCCTGCTAATATCTCTGTCTAGTACCTTATTTTGAAAATTTCAACAAAACATACTTTCACTTTTAGCTCCCCTTGCTCCATCTCACTAGCTCTTCGGGTCGCTTAACATTCTCTTTTTACTAGTGGCGGGTGTCATACTACGGTAAATATTTATCCCTTTTAGGATTCCACTGCATATCTTCTAAAATTCCCGAACGTTCTAGTATTCATATCTGACTGTACTATTCTAGATTGCACCATCTAGGTGTCTCACAAGTAGAACTATTACCACGTTTGCAATATTCTTTTGAAATGTCAGCTAACGCTAAAAATCCATCCTCCATTTTGGGTTACTTTTACCCCTGCTGGATCCTGATATCCATCCTCCTCTTAAACTATATCTTTTAGCTCCCATAGGACAAAATTGAAATGGGTGTTGCCAATTGTACAAACATGTGTTACTGTTGAAGGTAACTCATAATGCTAATATTTCTCTGCCTGAATTGTAAATACTGATAATCTTCACTAATTGGGTACCTCTTACCCTCCTTCACCTTGTTTTTTGTTGCTTGTTGAGACTTAAACTTTTACCTTCTGTTACTCCCATGGCCTGCTATTCACGGGGTGCGTTAGATATTCCCATCCTTAAGGTCTTAAGCTGAAAATTTGCTCATTGGGTATGCACGATCTGATAGGGCTTCAAACTGGACCATGTCGTCAAGAACTTTCCCTCTACTAGTTCCCTAACTTTCTGTTATATTAGTCCTCTGGCTAGCTGTAATCTTTCTAATTGCAAATATCTAAGTATTATTGGCAAACATAAGTTTTAGTTCAAAGTCTTATGACTAAGCTCTATAGCACAATATAGATTTGAAAGAAGGGTACTAGACTCCTAAATACCTTGTTGCTTCCTGTTTATATATGTGGTGCACAACACATCTATAAACAAGGCACTACTAGACACGGGTTGTAGACTCCTAGGATAGAACTGCTCTTATCCCAAGTTTGTCATGCCCCAAACCTGGGAAGGTGTGGCCGGCACCTGATGCCACATTTGGCCCGAACATACCACTTTGTAACTGTGAACTCTGGAGGGGTAACCCTCAACTTAGGCCGACGAGGCCTACCTGAGCTGACAATACCAATCAAGGTTGACGAGGCAACCATGAATGTCTACAACTAGCAATACGAAACTAACATATACACAGGGCTGGCAAGGCCTTAACATACCTTATCCACGAAGTTACAACTGTTGCACAAGTCCTTAGCTAGTCTTTTGTTGTAGTACTTAGGGAAGGCCCTCTAACTCTTATAAAGCTGCGAGCTTATAGCTTCGTATACCCGATGGAATTTTTTATGTTCTTACTTACCTATAATTATCTTTAGTTACTTACCTTTGTGCCCTTGTGCTCGTAGGGTTACTTCGGAGCTGAAATTTTTTTGTATCTCCCCAATGGCATTCTCTTTTGTTTCTGAACCACTTAACTCTGACTTAATACTATATCACACCATTTTCCCCCCTTTATAGGAGTACTAGCAATTAATGCTGTGAACTTTACATGCAGATGTTTTACCTCTTCATCTTCAACGTCCTTCCATATTTTCAATGACCTTACTTGCCTTGTAGTAACCCTTCTATACCAAGGATAACTGTATTTCTTATACACGAGGGGGGGCACCTAGTCTAACTAGCACACTTAATACCTTAAGCTTAATTCTACGCATAGTGCTTGCGTTTGGTGAAGCGTCTTCCTAAAAGACCTTTAAAGGTTATTCTTCCATTGTCCATTCTATTGTTAATGGAACACGGTCAATGAAATTCTCACGATGTCGACTATTATCAAATCCTTTGGTCTCTAAATTTGTCTTGTTTACTAGCCCATGCTGATTTTTATTACTCCAATGGTCTACTTAGCCTTCTGGTAATTGCGTTGGAATCACCAACTCATTTCTCGAAATTAAGATATAACTTTATGTCTTATACTCTTTAAAAGTCTCAAGGCATGTCCCTTTTTGTCTTTAGCTTCACTTAACTATAGACTTTGTCATGTTGTCATATTTTGATTTACTGTTATCACACATTTATCACATCTTACTCATGATGCTTCATTTACTCTCTTCTTATTCTCCTGCTAATATCTCTATCTATTACTGTGTACGGGTAAACCGAGGCTAACATACACCCCGATTTCCTGGTGGGTCAAACGAAGCAAGGGTATGGATACATGGTCGAAATCGAAGTTGGGAACTTCTTGTACTGAGGCCTGAATGGAGTGCTCACCATCAGACTTGAAAAAACGACGCACCCCGGACACAGGATAAATTCTAAGACTTCGGGAAGCACACGAATGGTTGCAGGCGACGGATAGAGGGTTGTGATATCCGGAACCAATTGGATATCACAGCACGAATCTTGCTCAATGGCGGTTACATGCCAGTAATTAACGAGAGAGGAGGATTTTTGCATTTTTAAGACAAGTACTAGGAGCAAAACTCTCCCACTATATAAAGGGAAGGTTTTCTTTCATAAACCACATTGTAATACGGATATCAAGGCAATGTAACCTTATTTCTCTGCTTTCTAGCTATTGAAAAGCTTTTTATTTACTGTTTTTCTTCATATACATATGGCTTTGAATGAAGGGTCCAATCGAGGGCAAAATTATTGCTCAGCGCAAATCCGAGCTCGGATGTAACATCACAACTAGTTTGGTTATTCATTCTCTATTTAACTCGTTTATCTAACATTCTTGATTATTTGTGTTGAATCAATCCACATATCCTTAAAATTGCGTATAAATTCAATTGTTATCCGTTTTAAGGGTAAATAGTTTGGCGCACACCGTGGTGCTAAGGATAATAGTGGTGGTTTGATACAAATCTCCATAACACACTCTATTTTATGATTGTTCTTTGAGGTCTCAATTTCAGGTTAGCTTAAAAATGTCAAATTCTCAGTCTGCTCACTTGAATGTTGAGGCTAAGTCTGGCCACAATGGCGAAACAACAATTTGGTGCCTAGCAATAAGGTGCCCCCTGCTGATCCCAACGGAGTCCCAGTTGCTGATCCAATCGACGACAATTCACCCCTTGCTATCGATGTCAACCTGCCAACTAACCCCGAAAACAACATTCGTGAAGGCCCCCGACCAATAGTTTGAGAAACGCCCGAAGGCGAAAAGGTGATGGGGTAAGCCTGCAGCTAATCTTTGAAATGTTGCAGGCTCAACAGGTAGCGATAGCCCAGCTACAGAATCAAGGCCACCCCCTGGCAGGGTCGAGCCCAAGTGGCCCCGGGAGAGAATTCGAGGAAACGAACAAACCACTGAGAGGTCAGGTGAAGCTGAGTCCGGGAAAAATACCTGAAGCATTGACGAAGTGGGTGAAATCAGGTGAGAAGAAAATTGAGGGCAACGACAAGAAGGTGGAGACATATAATTCCAGGGTTGATCAAATCCTGGGAGCACCTCCGATATTGAAAGGACCGGATTCCAAGAATTTTATGCAAAAGCCTTTCCCTTGGAGCATTGCACCAAAGTCTATACCGAAGAGGTTTCGTATGCCCAATATTCCAAAGTACAACCGAACCACGAATCCTTATGAGCATGTGACCTCCTATACATGTGCCATCAAGGGGAACGACTTGGAAGATGACGAAATCGAGTCGGTGTTGCTAAAGAAGTTCGCGGAAACTCTATCAAAAGGAGCAATGATATGTTATAAAACTTACCCCAAATTCTACTGATTCGTTTGCTATGCTTGCAGATGCTTTTGTGAAGGTACATGTCGGGGCCATCAAGGGCGAAACTAGAAAATCAGACCTTTTCAAGGTTAAACAACGACATAACGAGATGATCAGGGAGTTCGTGTTGAGGTTCCAGATGGAACGAATGGACCTGCCTCCAGTTGTCGATGATTGGGTCGTTTAGGCATTCACTCAAGGACTTAACCCCCGAAGCTCCTTGGCTTCGCAGCAGCTAAAACAAAATTTGGTAGTGTATCTGGCGGTAACCTAGGCCAACGACCACAATAGATACTAGTTGAAAATTAGAGTGTAGGACGACTAACTCGAAGCCTCTTCTGGGTCCGTTTATCCCGTTAGAGCCGACGACAGGTCCAAGAGAGTCATCGATCATGAACCGAGATCGATCCGACACGGTATCAACCATACAGTGGAGATCGAGGGGAAACGGGTATTGTCACCCCACGAGGAACAAAAAGAGAAGTGATCGAGGGCCTAGTAGCCGAGGTTTGATGAGCAAAAGTAGTTTTGACAGGTCGCTCGAGGCCAGGGGAAGCACCAAGATTGTCAGAATATAACTTCAACGTTGATGCTGCCAGCATCGTATCAGCCATCGGGCGCATCAAGGAAACCAAGTGGCCTCGACCATTGCAGTCCGACCCTACCCAGAGAGATCCGAACTTGATGTGTAAGTATCATGGCACTCATGGCCATAGGACCGAGGATTGTCGGCAATTGAGAGAAGAAGTTGCCTGGTTGTTTGATAATAGGCACCTAGGAGAATTTCTGAGCAATCTAGCCAAAAACCTCTTTAGAAATAGGGACTCCAGCAAACAGACCGAACAAGTGGAACCTTAGCACGTCATCAACATGATCATTGGAGGGGTCGATGTCCCTCGAGGGCCAATGTTATAACACACTAAAGTATCCATCACGAGGAAAAAGCGCACCCGAGATTATGTCCTGGAGGGAACCATTTCGTTCAGCAATGAGGGTGTCGAGGGCATCGTACAACCTCATAATGATGCACTGGTAATATCCGTACTTATTAATAAATCTTAATTTAAATGTGTGTTGATTGATCTAGGTAGCTCGGGCAACATCATCAGATTGAGGGTCGTACAACAACTGGGGTTACAGGATCAAATAGTTCCAGTTGTCCGGGTGTTAAACGGATTTAACATGGCATACGAAACCACTAAAGAGGAGATAACCCTACCAGTGAACACCACAGGAACGATCCAAGAAACAATGTTCTATGTGATCGAAGGGGACATACGATATAATGCTCTATTTCGAAGACCATGGGTTCACAACATGAGGGAGGTACCTTTTACCTTACACCAGGCGGTGAAATTCCCTACACCGGGAGGAATCAAGACAGTCTATGGAGAACAGCCGACTGCAAATGAGATGTTCGCAGTCGATGAAGTACTCCAGGTGCCTACCGTCTCAAGGAACATGGAGTCGACTAGAAAGGCCGAAGTTAAATAGCAACCATCGTTGTCGTCCCCGGCCGGACCGAAGGAACAGGAAGTTGACGAGGAGGATTGATTACGGAGTTCCGAGATAGTTCATAGCTCTTGATGATACCGACGCCACCAAATCGATGGTCGAAGAGTTGGAGCGTGTCGCATTTATCGAACACCTACCGGATCGAAAGGTATACCTGGGCGCAGGGTTAACCCCCAACCTTAGGAAAAAACTCATTAATTTTCTTAAAGCTAACATTGATTGTTTTGCTTGGTCCCATCTTGACATGCCAGGGATGCCGCTGGAAGTAACCACTCACAAACTGAGTTTGAACCCGAAGTTCCATCTAGTTAAGCAGAAAAGGAGGCTGCAGTCCGAGGTCAAACTTGCATTCATTAAGGACGAGGTATCTAAACTACTTAAAATAGGATCAAGTATCGACCCTGAACCACCATTAAATCTCAAATTTTGGCAGACTTCGTGGACGATATTACGCCGGCCTTAATACCCAAAGTAAAAAGGGAGTTATTGCTAACCTCGGGGGCTACCTCTAGAATTTGGACCATTTTTACGGATGGTGCCTCAAATGCAAAGGGGTCTGGGCTTGGCATTGTGTTAAAACTACCTACAAGGAATGTAGTTAGATAGTCTATTAGAACTATGAAATTGACTAACAATGAGGTTGCGTATGAGGCTATAATTGCACGTCTTGAATTGGGTAAAAGTCTCGGGGCCGAGGTGATCGAAGCTAAGTGCGACTCCCTCCTCGTGGTAAATAAATTCAATGGGACGTTCAAAGTTAAAGAGGAGTGAATGCAAATATACTTAGACAAATTACAGGTAACACTGCATCAATTCAAGGAATGGACCCTGCAACACGTGCCTCGAGATCATAATAGCAAGGCCTATGCTCTGGCTAACTTGGGTTAGTCGGTCGATGTCGATGAACTCAGTTCGGGAACAGTGGTACAACTCATGAAGTCAGTGATAGAAGAAGGCCACACCGAAGTAAATTCAATGAGTTTAACTTAGGATTGGAGGAACAGATATATAGACTACTTGAAGACCAGATAATTACCTTCGGATCCCAAATAATCGACGGCCCTGCATACCAAGGCTGCAAGATTTAACTTGGTCGAAGGGACATTGTTCAGAAGAACATTCGACAGCCCGCTAGCCAGATGCTTGGGGCTGGGAGATACCGAATATGCCTTGAGAGAAGTTCACGAAGGCACTTGCGGGAACTATTCGGGGATAGAACTTTTCTTTTGCAAATTAATCAGGGCCGGCTATTAATGGACTGAAATGGAGAAAGATGCAAAGGACTTCGTACAAAAGTGTGATGACTGCCAAAGACACGTCCCGATGATACATCGACCAGAGGAAATTCTCCACCCGATTTTGTCTCTGTGGCTATTTATGAAGTAAGGAATGAACATCGTCGGTCCCCTACCATAGTCTCCTACCATGGGCCGTTATATTTCCAAATGGGTCGAAGCTCAAGCATTTGAAAGGGTCTGAGAGAAAGAAGTCATTGACTTCGTCTGGACCACATAATATGTCGAATCGAGATACCGGCCGAGGTCGTTTGCGATAATGGGAAACAATTCATCGGCAACAAGGTAAATAAATTTTCCGAAGATCACAAAGTTAAGAAGAAACTATCAACACCTTACCACCCTAGTGGGAATGGACAGGCAGTATCAACAAACAAGACCATACTTAAAAGCCTGAAAAAAAGGTTGAATGATGCCAAAGGAAAATGGAAGGAAATCCTGCTCGAAGTCCTATGGGCATACCCTACAATCTTGAAGTCTAGTACTGGGGCCACCCCGTTTTCGTTGGTCTATGGTGCCGAAGCCTTAATACCAATCGAAGTGGGAGAACTGAGCCTCAGGTTCCAATATGCAATAGAAGAGTCGAACGACGAGGTCATGATCACGAGCCTGGAACTATTGGATGAAAGTCGGGAGACCACCCTAGTCTGGCTTGCTGCCCAGAAATAACGAATAGAAAGATACTACGACCGAAGAGCCAACCTCTGACACTTTAAGATCGGGGACTCGGTGTTGAGTAAGGTAACATTACACACCCGGAACCCGAACAGGGAGAAGTTGGGACCGAATTGGGAAGGACCATATCGAGTTGTTAGAATTACTGGCAAAGGCTCGTACAAACTCGAAGTAGGAAGCAGTGTGCAACTACCGAATAACTGGAACATGACACAGTTAAAGTGGTACTACTGCTAAGGTACGAACTCAATTACTCTTTAATCATGCTATGAATCTGACTAACATTTGCATGTAAACTACCAAGGAGAGATATGGCTGATAGGTCTGAAAGAACTCGTTGCACTCTTTTTTCCTTGAACCGATTTTGTCCCAAATTGGGTTTTTTTTATTAACTTAGATTCGAAGACCAGTCTCAAATCGGAGTTAATGATCGTTCACTTCATATCAACAGTATCCGAGCCCTCTCAAGCTCGATCTTGAATACCGGGGGCTATCACCCTCGGATTAAGATTTTTAGCAAGGAAGAAAGAAAAACCTTGTATGTTAGAAGTTAATGTTTGGTGGTTTAGATTCATTGTAAAGGCCAAATGGTTGTATGAACCATGCTCACATAGTGCACTCTCGTTATGATACAAGTTTTTATGTGCTGTCAATCATGTACTTTACACACTGAGAAACGAAAGAAATTTCTGCCTTGCTATTATGCATTTTCTTGCTTCTTCAATTACGGACCCCTACTCGGGAACTATCAAGCCCATGAGCTACCCCTACTCGGGCATTATCGATCCCAAGGTCTACCCTTACTCGGGGACTGCTGCCCGAAGAAAGTTCCGACAACCCGGGCTACCTAATCCCGGAGGCACCAAACCTACTAGGCGGCGCCCAAATACAAAAGGCTACGGCCACCATAAAAATGGCTCGAAGACGTCCGAAGCTCTCAATAAAAAATTAAGGCCTTCATAAAAAACACGAAACCTACTAAAAGGTTACCCTCGGCAAAAGCATCGTCTAAAATCACTTAAGCATCTTAAAAATTTCCGTCACACTGAGGTTTCAAAGCGAGCAAACAAAGTTGTATCGAAGTCGAGCTCTGTTCAGACCTTAGAAAAACGAATAAGCCATAATTACATTTGATTATATGCTAAGGCATCAAAAACATTACATGAATGAAAATTATAAAAAGACGCTGGAAAAGTAAAGACGCGATATTGCCAGAAAGGGAAAAATTTCATATATATTTTGAAATATATTAAGAAAGTCCAAATAAAACCGGCCTCAAAATAAAAATATACACATAAGGGAAAACAAAAACTAAAAAAGTACTAAGGCATCTACGCCTGGTCTTCACCGGGCCCGAATCATCGGCAGAACCATTAGAGCCCTTGGAGCCTTCGGCATCCTCAGGCTCATAGAGCTCCTTTACCTCATCCTCGAGCTTTTTGGCTTCCTCGATCTCGGCCGACAGGTCGAAACCTCGGGCGTGGATGTCATCGAGGGTATCTCTTTGGGACAGTCGCTTCACATAGTCGGCCTTTGTCTTTAGGAGGGTCTCGGCTGCCTCCATATCGGACTTGTATTGGGCCACCATTTCTTCGGAATCAGCGGAGTTTGTGTCTAATTTGGACCGTTATATCCAAAACCAAAAGGTCCATTATGTCTTTCCACCCTTTGGACGTGGCCTTAACTCGTTCAGCTCGACTTAGAGATGGTCGATCAGGTCGATCTTCTGTTGGACCTGCGAGGTTGTGTTGTTAGTCACCACGACTAGCTCCTTATTTTTATCTTCAAAGACCTTTACCTTTTTAACCAAGTCGGCATGTTCCCTCTCCAGGGTCGAAGATTCCTTCTGAGCCTAGTCCAGCTCGGCTTGGAGGTCTTTGAGGGCCCCGTCATGTTGCCCACTGAGAAACATGTACATGTCCTTCTTCCCGACCTACTCTTTTTGAGCTCAAACTCGAGCTGGCAGATTTCCATGTGGTACCGGAGGAAGCACTGAGGCATGTAAAACAATGAAAAAAGTAACAGACATCAAAACTTAAGCAGAATTTACAAGGGGGTGTAAAAGTGTAGATGTCTTACCCGGTTCAGCGTCTGCTGCGCCTCGTTGAAAAGACATGACGCGTACACCTCGTTCATCTTTGCCTGGTCCTCCTTGATCACCCAGCATCGAAGGTAGTTAGCTATGCCAACTAGGAGGAACAGGACTCGAGCATCCTCTGAGACTGTAAGAATGATTGTTCTCTTGCGTCCGATGTCCACGCTTGGTGCAAGGAACTACTTTACCAATTTTGGGCTCGAACTCAGCCCGCCAGCTCCCAAGGGCACGTCTTTCTTCGGGATCTCGAGGTCGCCCAGCCTGAAAAATTCCTCTAATGTAGACATGTCCATACCATCGAAGAAGGAGTTGAGGGGGTCATCTGAACCCTGCGCTCCCTCACTTGATTTTTCTTTGCCCGCTTGGGCCTCCTCGAGCATGGACTTGGTATAGGATGGCGTTTCTATGATGTCTATGACACCGGTCGACTCCTTAACAATGGGAGCGGCTTCCTGGGAGGTCACAGCCTCCATCTCCCCCTCAAGTTCGCGAGCCTGAAGGGGACCGGCCTCGTGGCGCCCTTTATCGGTCGTCACCTACTCCCAGGTGGGGGTCGATCCGTGGGCGACGAAGATGTCGTCTTCGTGCTCATCCCTGAGCCGGTAGAGATAGCTAGGGTCTGGTTGCCTAGACTTAATATTCTTCTTGGGCATCCGGGCCGGGGTGGCCCCCCTTTTCTTCCTCTTTCCCTCGAGGTCTGGGGAACCCGATGACTTTCTCTTTTTCTTCTTCTCCTCCTTCGCGGCAGCCCCGGTCTATCCCGAGAAGGAGGACTTAGCAGGAAGAGACGGATCTTCGTCCTCATCGAGTGGCCTAAGTTCAGTGGTCCTAGGCAAACCTACAAGAAAAAGGGACAAGTTAACACTATTTAAGTTAAAAGCATGATGATAACAATTTCGGGAAGGAACCTCACCATGAGAACAGGCCTCCCATCTGCCCTTTGAGAGCTTGTGCCATATGCGCTCGGAGTAAGGCATCAGCTTACAAATCCTTTTTATCCACTCCTTGAATCAGGGGATTGCATCTGGAACTCGGGAAACAACTGCGCGACCACAAACACAGGCGATGAGAAAAAAGAAGTAGAAGGGGAGGAATACCCAAGAAAGATAGTACTTATGAGATGCGTTCCACACCCCAGGGAAAGATAGAAACTAGGGTGAATCAGGTCTTTGGTCTTAACCCGAACGAACTGCCCCTGCCAACCTCGGTCTCAATCATCGTCAATTCTCGAAAAGGAGCCTTGCTTGCTCGACGGGTGAGCTTGATCAGTGCCCCTCGAAAGATTCGGGGACTGTATAAACGGAGTAGGTGGTCGAGGGTGAACCGGCGAGAATAGGTGTTGTTTATGAAGTAGCGCAAGAGAATCATGATCCTCTAGAAGGATAGGTGGATTTGCCCGAGACACACCTCATATCTTTTGCAGGAAGCAAGAACTACGGGATCCACATGGGCGAGCATAAAGGGGTAAGTGTAAACACTCATGTACCCGTGGTTATATCGTCATGAGGCCCATGGACAACCATGTCTTTACCCTCCCACTTACAGTCCGCTTGAACTACAGGTAAACTTTCTTTGGTGACAAAGCATATTTATCTCGATGCTCCCTCACCATGGTCTTGTTGGCTAGAGGCCTTCTCGACCTTGAAGTCATCAGCGATCGAACAACCCTTGGGAATAAAACTTTTCATGGGGGGCTCTGGAGGTGACTTCGGGGGCAGCCACTTCGGCATCTGCAGGCAGGTAGGAAGATGAAGGGGCAGCCTGCTGAGGGGCTGATTTAGAAGTTTTAGCCATAGTGATCTTGGAAGATATGAATATTTAAAGGGGAAATTTGAAGGTTTGAAGAAACAAGTATGAACGTTTGAAGAAAGGAGTATGAAGTTTGAAGGTGGGATGAAGATCTAGGTTAGAAATCTAAGAACAAGTATGAAGATTTGAAGATCGGAGATGAAAATATGAAGATTTGAAAAAGTTGAAAGCCGCTAGAAATTCGAAGGTAAAAGCTAAGGTCGAAAAGTGAAAGAAATATAAAAGGTCGAAGCTTTTACAGGGGAAACTGTAATCAACACGCGATGCTTCACATTCGAAGGCAACCAGCCGATGATCGACACGTGTCTGAAGTCAGAACTACGCGACTGATGGGACGTTTTGGCTTATCCGTCATCTCGGTTGTAACGTACGAAAGAAGGAAGCAGGGTTCATATGTCGTTTCCCATCATTTCACAAAACCTACTCTATGGAAAGGAGGGGACTATCTGTGTACAGGTAAAATCGGGGCTAACATACACCCTGATTTCCCGTTGGGTCAAACGATGCAAAGGTATGGATACATGGGGTCGAAATCAAAGCTGGAACTTCTTGTACCGAAGCCTGAATATAGTGCTTGAAAGAACGATGCACGGATAGAGGGTCATGATATCCAAAACCAACCAGATATCACAGCATGGATCTCACTCGATGGCGGTTACAGATCAGTAATTAATGAGAGAGGAGGATTTTTACCCTTTTTAGACTTGTACTAGGGGCGAAACTCTCCTACTATATAAAGGGGAGGTTTTTTCTTTGATAAAACACATTGTAAAATGCATATCAAGGCAATACAAACTTATTTCTCTACTTTCTAGCTATTGAAAAGTTTTTATTTTATCGTTGTTCTTCATATACATTTGGCTTCGAACCAAGGATCCGATCGAGGGCAAAATTATTATTCAGCTCAAGTCTGAGCCCGGACGTAACATCACAATAGGTTAGGTTATTTATTCTATATTTTACTCATTTATCTAACATTCTTGAATATTAGTGCTGAATAGATCCATGTATCCTTAAAACCGCGTGTAAATTCAATTGTTATCCGTTTTAAGGGTAAATAATTACCTTATCTAAAAACTTCAACAAAACAATCTTTCACTTTCAACTCCCCTTGCTCCATCTCACTGGCTCTTCAGGTCACGTAACATTCTCTTTTAACTAGGAGCGGGATTCTAAGGTAAATATTTATCCCTTTTATGATTCCACTGCATATTTTAAGAAATTCCTGAACATTTTAATATTCATATCTGATTGTACTATTCTAGAGTGCACTATCTGGGTGTCTACCAAGTATAACTATTACCATGTGTTACAACCCATATTTGCATACGTTAGCTTACGCCGTAAGTTAGTCTACGTAGGTCCGAGAAGAGATTATCTTTGAGATGATAATAATTTAGTCCTATTGATATTAAATGATACAAGGGTGTATACGAGTGGTTAACAAGTACTAGAAGTTAAACGAATCAAGGATGTTGTAACTCGTATTTTTGGTTAAATCTAGAGGTGATTAATATTACCAAGAGGTTACGTATTAAGGTATTTGAATCATATAATATACATTTCATAAGTCTTGAAGTCAAACGAGTTATGAAACAAAAGTCGACAAAAGTTGTCGCAACTTACGTTCATAATTTTACTCATACTTTAGGTCAAATGTCACTACGCTTTTCTCCCAATTTACTTGGAATTACGGGGTGATCTACCCATCAAATTCAATTTCTATGAGTCTAGTTTCTAATTCATTAAATTTTTGTCGATATGATCTCCGAGTTGAGAGATATTTGCGTTTTCGCGAGACTGCGCCAAGCAGCTCTCGGTGGGGCCCACATAGACGGTTAAGACTTATAGATGTATATAACATGCCTCAACCCCGGTTTTAGTCATTTGTTATTAGTATATGCAGACCTTAGAACCATAAGAATACCCTCTCAAGGTTCTCTTATGATCCAAGACTAAAACAAAGGGCAAACAACACAAATCAAGTGTCGGGAATCCCGCGGCGCTAGTAAGTTCCTTTATTCTTCTTGTTGTTGCTGATTTTTGTGTTGTTCCAGCTCGTGTGGGAGGTTGTTTAAGGTTTTTATATTATGAAAAATACTCCTTCAAGTTTTAATATCAACCTAGGTGATTTCAAGCCTTCTAAAGTGATTCTAGTGCCGAAAAACCCTAATTGATTGCTAGCTTCGCTCCCTTGTTCTTGTGGCAGCATTGGAGGGATATTTCATGGTCAATTAAGGTCAAATTGGAGTCTTTATTTCTGTTTAAAGGTAAGGAACCTCTTACCCTACATGTATTTAAGATTATCCAAGTTACGGCTAAGTCGTTGAAGCTAGAACTTGTGAGATATAGGTCGAAAGGCTTGCTAGTAAGGTTGTTGGTTGGTGGACTGTTTTGGGAGGCTCAATATGATAATTATTTATGTTGTTTGGGCTGTTTTGTGATTGTTTTAACTTGTGGGAAGTCATATAAATAGGGGAGGTGCTGTCCGTTTCATCGTAAAATAGGTTACGGTTGATACATAATAGTTACGATGCTTAAACGATAAAGATAATGTCATTTCTCTTATTGTAGACTAAGGAGTCATGGCATTTCCATAGATTGAGATTGGGAAGTATATACAAGGTATGTGAGGCTATCCCTTTCCTTCTTTTGCACGACTTCGATTGTGCGTAATGTAATGAGCGAGCTTCCAAAGATACTCCACTCTTAGAGGCTAGCAGTACTTACATTGTTTCCCTTCTTATGGAACGATTGATGTTGATGTTACTTCTCTTATTCTTATCTTATCAATGTTGTTGGTACTTCTTGATTCTTATAATATTCTTGATGAGGATTTAGTCCTGATAACGCGTATGGAGGATACCGACCTTACGTCACTCCGAAAGGTTATATGTATCTATTTTACTCTACCAAGCCGCGCTATAGTCGGCCGGGTACGGCACCTATTGTGCAACCACTGATCAGTCTGGTTTTACCAAGCTCCACGTGGCCGGGTATGATTCTACCGAGCCTTATGATGGTCGGGTACATTTTTACCGAGCCTATTAGGGCTGGGTACGATATGATGATAATGATTCCCACAGAGCCGTATGTTTTAAAAGTTTATGTATATATATATATATATATATGCATCATGCATTCATGTCAGTAGCCCTCAGAGGTACCTAGATGTCACAGGTTGTATATTCTCTATTCCTTTTTACATTATTGTTCTTACTTATGCTTTCGTGCCTTAGATACTCAGTACTTTATTCGTATTGACGTCCTTTTATTTGTGGCCGCTGCATGTCGTGCTGCAGGTCCTGATAGACAGGTAGGCGAAGCTCCCCCACCACAGTAGGCTTCCCAGTTCAGCGGTTATTGGCGAGATCCCTTCTCCGGACTTGCGGTGGTCTTGGTATGCATTTTTGTTATAGGCGTTATGGGTATTGTCCGGGTCCTGTTCCGGCAATGTTGCATCACTTTTGTTCCTGTAGAGGCTCATAGAAATGTTTCGACTCATGTATAGTTTGGATTGCCTTGTCCACTAATTTTTGTTATATAGTCTCTCATGGCAGCTTGTCAGCTCGTACCTTATACGTAGCTTCATGACAGCCTTTTCGGCTCATGACATACATGTTCATGCCATTATCTGCCATTGTTGGTTGTTTAGGATTCATGTCTACCATTTATACTGATCTCATCGGCCCTTATAAGTAATAACAAAAGTTAGATAAAATGTGGGTTGGTACTCGGTAAGTATGGCCCGGGTGAAAGTCATGGCCCTCCAGTTTGGGTCGTGATAAACGTGGTATCAAAGCAGGTATGGCCTAGGGGTTGTCTATGAGCCGTGTCTAGTAGAGTCTTGATTATGGATGTGTAGCGCGCCACATTTATAATTAGGAGGCTGCGTGACATTTAAGGTTGTTACCTTTTTCCTGAATCTAGATCGTGCGTAGAACTGAGTCGTAAATATTCGTCTCTAATATTCACCATGTTCTTTTCAGCGATGCCCACGACTAGGAAGCAAGTGATTAGTAGACGCCTTGATACAACTGCGGGAGAGGGTACCAGTCAGGTGCCTCCCGCCAGAGCAGGCCAAAGTGAGCCTCAGAGTGAGATGCCGTCTCAGACCTCATTTACTCCTTCTCCTATAGAGGATATTAGAAGGCACCCAGCATCTCCAGTTCCTCCATCTGGTACTACAGATCAGGATATGCGGACTGCGGTACAGTTGTTGACTAGCTTGGTAGCTGCTCAGGCTTAGAGGCAGAATACCGGTGCTGCTGATAAACTGGTTAGTGCGAGAGTTCGTGATTTTATTAATCTGGATCCTCCAGTATTTAACAGGTCAGACCCCAAGGAGGACCCACAGACTTTTATTGATCAAGTTTATCATACACTGCAGGTTATGCACGCTAGTGATACGGAGGCAGTAGAGTTGGCTTCTTATCGGTTACGGGATTTAGCAGTTTTCTGGTATGATAGTTGGGAGAGATCCAGGGGTCCGTACGCTCCTCCACCTGTGTGGAACGAATTCTCTGAGGCCTTTCTTCGTCACTACCTGCCAGTTGAGATACGACGAGCTACAACTGATAAGTTCTTAAACCTTCGACAGGGTAATATGAGTGTGCGAGAGTATAGTATCCAGTTTGATTCTTTAGCAAGGTATGCTCCCCATATAGCGGCTGAGATGAGCGATAGGGTGCACCTGTTCGTGAACAGATTGGGACCACATCTGATAAATGAGTGCACGACAGCCTCCTTGATAGAGGGCATGGATATTTCCCGTATTTAGGCTTATGCTCAGACACTAGAGGATCATAAGCACCAGCAAAGAGCAGACATGGAGCAGGATAGGGGCCAGCATAAGAGGGCGAGATTTGCAGGATATTCTGGTGACTTCAGAGGTAGTGTCAGGCCCTAGTCTTCGAGGAGTTTGGCGCCACCTGTAGCTAGTGCTCCTCCACGCTTTCTGAGGCCTCAGTATGATCAATTTACCTATTGTGGTTCAGGTCAGAGTTCGCGGGCATCAGGCTCACAATATCATAGGGATACTAGTCAGACGAGACCCCCAACACCTCGTTGTGATCAGTGCGGCAAGGCCCACTTTGGACTGTGCCGTCGAGGCTCCGATGCATGCTATTCTTGCGGACAGCCTGGCCATATAAGGCAGGATTGTCCGAACAGAGGAGGTGGTGGTATGGCTCAGCTGACTGGATCTGTGTCTGTTTCTTCCTCATCAGTTCGACCTCCAGCACGGGGTTTTCAGCAGTCGAAAGGTCGTGGTAGAGGTAGAGGTGCAGTGTCGAGTTCGAGTGGTACAAAAATCGAATATATTCTCTAGTAGGTCGACAGGATCTCGAGTCATCTCCGGATGTTGTTACAGGTATATTGTCTGTGTTTTCTTATGATGTATATGCATTGATTGATCTGGGATCTGCATTATCATATGTTACACCCTTTGTGGCTAATAAGTTTGGCATCAAACCTAAATTAATAAGTAAACCACTTGCGGTATCTACTCCGATAGGAGAGTTAGTGATTCTTAGAAGGGTATATAGAGGTTGTACAGTGATGATTTGTAGTCGTCAAACCTCGGCAAATTTATTTGAGTTAGAAATGGTTGATTCGGATGTGATAATGGGAATGGACTGGTTGGCCTCGTGCTATGCAAATGTTGATTGTCGTACGAAGATGGTTAGGTTTCAGTTTCCTGGTGAACCCGTCATCGAATGGAAGGGGAACATTGCTACGCCGAAAGGTATATTTATTTCCTATCTTAAGGCAAGGAAGATGATCTCAAAGGGTTACATTTATCATCTCGTTCGCGTTAGGGATGCGGAGGCGAAGCCGCCTACTCTATAATCAATCCCCGTGGTCAATGAATTTCTAGATGTTTTCCTAGATGTACTCCCATGTCTTCCTCCTGAAAGGGAGATAGAGTTTAGCATTGATGTGTTGCCTGACACTCAACTGATCTCTATCCCTCCATAAAGGATGGCCTCGGCAGAGTTGCGAGAGTTGAAGGCGCAGTTGAAGGACTTGCTGGATAAGGGCTTCATTAGGCCTAGCACTTCACCTTGGGGTGCGCTAGTCTTGTTCGTGCAAAAGAAAGACGGGTTGTTAAGGATGTGTATCGATTATCGACAGTTGAATAAGTTTACTATAAAGAACAAATATCCACTTCCAAGGATTGACGACCTGTTTGACCAACTCCAGGGTGCCAAGTATTTTTCCAAGATTGACTTACGTTCGGGGTATCATCAGGTGAGGGTCAAGGAGAAAGATATTCCAAAAACAGCCTTCAGGACAAGATATGGGCATTTTAAGTTCTTGGTAATGTCGTTTGGGCTAACAAATGCCCCAGCAGCTTTTATGGATCTCATGAATAGTGCATTCAGGCCCTATCTCGATGTGTTCGTGATTGTATTCATTGATGACATTCTGGTGTATTCTCGTTCAGAGATAGAACATACAGGCCACTTGCAGATAGTATTACAAACCCTTCGGGATCTTAAGTTGTATGATAAGCTCTCCAAATGTGAATTATGGTTGAACTCAGTAGCATTCCTTGGCCATGTGATATCTGACGAGGGTATTAGTGTTGACATTCAAAAGATCGATGCAGTGAAAAATTGGCCAAGACCTACAACACCGTCAGAAGTCTGCAGTTTTCTAGGGCTAGCAGGATATTATAGGAGGTTTGTAGAAGGGTTTTCCTCTATATCAGCACCATTGACTAAGTTGACACGGAAAGCTACCAAGTTCCAATGGTCCGCCGCTTGTGAACATAGTTTCTAGGAGCTAAAGAATCGGTTGACCTCCGCGCCAGTGTTTACTCTCCCAGATGGAACAAAAGGGTATGTGGTATATTGTGATGCTTCAAGTGTAGGTTTGGGGTGCGTATTGATGAAATGTGGGAAGGTGATTGCTTATGCATCAGGACAATTAAAGAAGCATGAAATAATTACCCGATTCATGATTTGGAATTGGCTGCAGTAATATATGCTATGAAGATTTGGCGGCACTACTTATACGGTGTCCATGTTGACATCTACACAGATCACAAAAGTTTACAATACATCTTCAAGCAGAAGGAGTTGAATATGAGGCAACGTAGGTGGCTTGAATTACTGAAAGATTACAATGTCGAGATATTGTACCATCCCGGTAAAGCCAATGTTATGGCAGACGCTCTCAGTCGTAAGTCAATGGGAAGCCTAGTACACATTGAGGCAAGTAGACAGGGGTTGACTAAAGAGTTTCATCAGCTAGCCAATATGATAATCAGATTGTTAGACTCTGATGACGGAGGTGTTACTATACAGAATACGTCAGAATCATCTCTGGTAACCGAGGTGAAAGCACGGCAATATGAAGATCCTACCTTAGTACGATTGAGAGAGAGCGTTCAGCAGTGTAAAATTACTGCTTTTAAGATTGGAGGAGATGGGGCACTAAGATATCAAGGCCGATTATGTGTGCCTAATGTAGCAGGATTGCGAGAGAAAATTATGATTGAGATTCATCAATCCCGATATTCCATCCATCATGGTTCGAAAAAGATGTATCATGACATTAAGGAGCAGTATTGGTGGGATAACATGAAGAAGTCTATTGCAGAATTTGTAGCCCAGTGCCCTAATTGTCAACAAGTAAAGATTGAGCATCAGAAACCCGGTGGATTGATTCAGAATATAGAGATTCCGACTTGGAAATGGGAGGTGATTAATATGGACTTCATTATGGGATTACCTCGCTCTTATCATAAGTTTGACTCTATCTGGGTGATAGTTGATCGACTTACAAAATGTGCCCATTTTCTGCCAGTTAAGACAACTTACACAGCTGAAGATTATGCGATATTGTATATCAAGGAGATTGTTAGGCTTCATCGTGTGCCATTATCTATTATATCAGACCGAGGAACTCAATTTACGGCTAACTTTTGGAGGTCTTTCCAGAAGGGTTTAGGCACACAAGTGAATCTCAGCACGACATTCCATCCGCAGACTGAAGGACAGGATGAACGTACTATTCAGACACTTGAAGATATGCTACGAGCATGTGATCTAGATTTCAAGGGGAACTAGGATGAGCTTTTGGCACTCATAGAATTCGCCTACAATAATAGCTACCATTCCAGTATTAAAATGGCCCCATACGAGGCACTATACGGGAGGAGATGTAGATAACCAGTTGGATGGTTCGAAGTGGGTGAGACGGAATTGTATGGGCTAGATTTGATTCATCAAGCCAATGAAAAGTTGAAAGTGATACAAGAGCGACTGCAGGTGGCACAAAGCAGGCAAAAATCTTATTCCGATGTTCGACATCGTGACCTAGAATTTGAGGTTGGTGATTGGGTTTTCCTGAAGATCTCGTTGATGAAGGGTGTTATGCATTTTGGTAAGAAGGGTAAACTGAATCCGCGGTATATCGGGCCGTAGAAAATTCTTCGACGAATTGGACAGGTTGCTTATGAGTTAGAATTGCCATCTGAATTGGACTTTGTCCACCAGGTATTCCATGTATCTATGTTGAGGAAATGTATTGGAGACCCTTCTCGGATCATCCCTATCAAAGATGTATAAGTTAAAAAGGATCTATCATATGAAGAAATGCCAGTGGCTATATTAGATCGACAAGTCCGCAAGCTGAGAACAAAGGATGTAGCTTCCGTCAAAGTATTGTGGAGGAACAATAATACGGAAGAAATGACAGGGGAAGCAGAATGAATATAACAAGGATGCCGGGGGAACGCAGGACGCATTAGAAGGAGAAAAATCTCTATGAGGGAAGCAATAACTTGAGAATACTCTTTCTTAATACAAAATGGTGATATGCAGATAATGTACGTAGCTATAATGCTTTGTATAGCCTTGTAAGGCCATAGGTTGGGTTTAACTGCTTGCAAGTTTTGCTAGTGTCCATTTTATAGAGGAAGCTCAATCGTAAATTACCGTCAGAAATCCACGATGAGTTAGACTCCTCGTAAACCCTTACATTCGAGGGCGAATGTTCCTAAGGAGGGGAGGGTGTTACAACCCATATTTGCATATGTTAGCTTACACCGTAAGTTAGTATACGTAGGTCCGAGAAGATATTATCTTTGAGATGATAAGAATTTAGTCCTATTGGTGTTAAATGATACAAGGGTGTATACGAGTGGTTAAGAAGTACTAGAAGTTAAACAAATCAAGGATGTTGCAACTCGTATTTTTGGGTAAATCTTCAGGTGATTAATATTACCAAGAGGTTATGTATTAATTTATTTGAATCATATAATATCCATTTTATAAGTCTTGAAGTCAAACGAGTTATAAAACAAAAGTCGGCAAAAGTTGTCGCAACTTACGTTCATAAATTTACTCATACATTCGGTCAAATGTCACTAAGCTTTTATCCCAAGTTACTTGGAATTAGGGGGTGATCTACCCATCAAATTCAATTTCTATGAGTCTAGTTTCTAACTCACTAAACCGTTTTTCGATACGATCTCCGAGTTGAGAGATATTCGCGTTTTTGCGAGACTGCGCCAAGCAGCTCTGGTGGGGCCCACATAGGCGGTTAAGACTTGTAGATGTATATAACATGCCTCAACCCCGGTTTAAGTCATTTGTTTTCAGTATATGCAGACCTTAGAACCATAAGAACACCCTGTCAAGGTTCTCTCATGATCCAAGACTAAAACAAAGGGCAAACAACACAAATCAAGTGTCGGGAATCCCGTGGCGCTAGTAAGTTCCTTATTCTTCTTGTTGTTGCTGATTTTTGTGTTGTTCTAGCTTGTGTGGGAGTTTGTTTAAGATTTTTATGTTCTGTAAAATACTCCTTCAAGTTTTAATATCAACCTAGGTGATTTCAAGCCTTCTAAAGTGATTCTAGTGCCGAAAAACCCTAATTGATTGCTAGCTTCGCTCCCTTGTTCTTGTGGCACCATTGGAGGGATATTTCGTGGTAAATTAAGGTCAAATTGGAGTTTTTATTTCTGTTTAAAGTTAACTAACCTCTTACCCTGCATGTATTTAAGATTATCCAAGTTACGACTAAGTCGTTGAAGCTAGAACTTGTGAGATATATGTCGAAAGGCTTGCTAGTAATGTTGTTGGTTGATGGATTGTTTTGGGAGGCTCAATATGGTTATTATTGATGTTTTTGGGCTGTTTGGTGATTTTTTTTAACTTGTGTGAAGTCATATAAATATGGGGGGTGTTGTCCGTTTCATCGTAAAATAAGTTACGGTTGATACATAATAGTTACAACGCTTAAACGATGACGATAGTGTCATTTCTCTTATTGTAGACTAAGGAGTCATGGCATTTCCATAGCTTGATATTGGGCAGTATACACAAGGTGTGTGAGGCTATCCCTTTCCTTCTTTTGCACGACTTCGATTGTGCGTAATGTAATGACCGAGCTTCCAAAGATACTCCACTCTTAGAGGCTAGTAGTACTTACATTGTTTCCCTTCTTATGGAACGATTGATGTTGATGTTACTTCTCTTATTCATATGTTATCAATGTTGTTGGTACTTCCTGATTCTTATAAGATTCTTCATGAGGATTTAATCCTGATAACGTGTACGGAGGATACCGACCTTACGTCACTCCGAAAGGTTCAAAATATGATTCCAATGAGTCCTACACCCATCATATATATGTATCTATTTTACTCTACCGAGCCACGCTATAGTTGGCCGGGTACGGCACCTATTGTGCAACCACTTATCAGTTGGGTGTTACCGAGCTCCACGTGGCCGGGTATGATTCTACCGGGCCTTGTGATGGCCGGGTACGTTTTTACCGAGCCTATTAGGGCCGGGTACGATATGATGATAATGATGCCCACAGAGGCGTATGTTTTAAAAGTTTATGTATATATATATATATATGCATCATGCATTCATGTCAGTAGCCCTCAGAGGTACCTAGATGTCACATGTTTTATATTCTCTATTCCTTTTTACATTATTGTTCTTACTTATAGTTTCCTGCCTTACATACTCCGTACTTTATTCGTACTGACGTCCTTTTATTTGTGGCCACTGCATGTCGTGCTGCAGGTCCTGATAGACAGGTAGGCGAAGCTCCCCCACCACAGTAGGCTTCCCAGTTCAGCGGTTATTGGCGAGATCCCTTCTCTGGACATGCCGTGGTCTTGGTATGCATTTTTGTTATAGGCATTATGGGTATTGTCGGGGTCCTGTTCCGGCAATGTTACATCACTTATGTTCCTTTAGAGGCTCATAGACATGTGTCGACTCATGTATAGTTTGGATTGCCTTGTCCACTAATTTTTGCTGTATAGTCTCTCATGGCAGCTTGTCAGCTCGTACCTTATATGTAACTTCATGACAGCCTTGTCGGCTCGTGACATACATGTTCATGTCATTATCTGCCATTGTTGGTTGTTTAGGATTCATGTCTACCATTTATACTGATCTCATCGGCCCTTATAAATAATAACAAAAGTTAGATAAAATGTGCGTTGATACTCGCCAAGTATGGCCCGGGTGCCAGTCATAGTCCTCCAGTTTGGGTCGTGACACCATGTTTGCAATATCCTTTGAAAATGTCAGCTAACGCTAACAATCCATCCACCATTTTGGGTTACCTTAACCTAGTTGGATCCTAATATCCCATCCTTCTCTTAAACTATATCCGTTAGCTCCTATAGGGCATAATTGAGATGGGTGTGGCCAAATGTACATACCTCTGTTACCGTTGAAGGTAACTCATAATGCTTATATTTCTCTTCCTAAATTGTAAATACAGATTATCTTCACTAACTGGTACCTCGTAGCCTCATTCACCTTGTTTTTGTTACCTGTTAAAACTTACACTTTTACCTTCTGATACTCTCATGGCCTGCTATTCGCGGGATGCGTTAGATATTCCCATCCTTAAGGTCTTAACAGGAAATTTGCACATCGGGTATGTACGATCTGATAGGGCCTCAAACTAGATCATGTCGTCAAGAACTCTCCCTCTACTAATGCCCTTACTTTCTTCTGTATTAGCTCTCTAGCTATCTGTAATCTTTCTAATTGCAAATATCTTTGTATCATTAGATAACATAAGTTCTGGCTCAAACTCTAATTACTCAGCTCTATAGCAAGATTTAGATTTGAAATAAGGGTACCAAATTCCTAAATACCTTGTAGCTTCATGTTTATATAATGTGGTGCACAACATATCTATAAACAAGGCACTACTAGACATGGCTTGTCGACTCCCAAGGATAAAACTGCTCTAATACCAAATTTGTCACGCCCCAAACCTGAGGAGGCGTGACTGACACCTAGTGCCAGATTTGGCCCGAGCTTACCACTCTACAACTGCGAATTCTAGAGGGGTAACCCTCAACTTAGGCCGACGAGGCCTACCTGTGAGCTGACAATACCAATCAAGGCCAACGAGGCCACCATGAATGTACACAACTAGAAATACAAAACTAACATGTACACAGGGCTGGCAAGGCCACAATACTTATATACAGAATATGCAGAACTCATCTACAAGCCTCTAGAGATAACTGAACCATATCATGGTCGAAACAGGGCATCGACTCTGCCCATCAAACCTGTATATATAAAATGGACTCCAAGTGTGACGACCCAGCTAGTCGTCTCGTGAGTTACCGCTCTGTTTATCCCATTTCTGCTTTATTATGCTTCGTTATCCGTATTTTATGTAATCACGTTGAATGGTTTGACGTTCGGAGTAGATTTGGTAAGCAATGAGACACTTAGTCTCTTTCAAGAAGGTTTAAGTTGTAAACAGTCAACCGGATGTTGACTTATAAGTTAGAGGGCTCGGATGTGAATTTCGATGATTCGATTAGTTTCGGGAGATGATTTATGACTTAGGAGTGTGATCGGAATTGATTTTGGAGGTCCGGTGTAGAATTAGGCCTGAATTGGCGAAGTTGGCATTTTGGAAATTTCCGGGTGTTAGGCGAGATTTTGATTCGAGGGTCGGAATGGGATTCTGAAAGTTGTTGTAGCTTCGTATGGTGATTTTGAACTTAGGCGTATGTCCGGATTTGAAATTGGAAGTCCGCAGGACAGTTCAACGCATTTTGGCGAATGTTGGACAATGGAAGATTTTTGAAAAGTTTGACCGAGGAGTTGACTTTTTGATATCGGGGTCAGAATTCAGTTCTGAAAATCTTCATAGGTCCGTTATGTCATTTACGACTTGTATGCAAAATTTGAGGTCAATCGAACTCGATTTGATAGGTTTCGGCATTGAATGTAGAAGTTGGAATTTATTAGTTTCATCAGGCTTGAATTGGGGGTATGATTCGTGTTTTTAGCATTGTTGGATGTGATTTAAGGCCTC
Source organism: Nicotiana obtusifolia (assembly GCA_002018475.1). Classification (NCBI taxonomy): domain Eukaryota; kingdom Viridiplantae; phylum Streptophyta; class Magnoliopsida; order Solanales; family Solanaceae; genus Nicotiana; species Nicotiana obtusifolia. The sequence goes on along the minus strand of MCJB01000658.1, from coordinate 15,241 downwards.
GACTAACTCCATAATATGTTTTAGGACTTGTTGGTATATCCGAACGGGGTTCCGAATGGCTCGGGTGAGTTTTGGGTGGTTAAGCGGACTATTTCATCTTTGGAAAATATGAAAAAAAATTGCAGAAAACTGGTATGAGTAGTCCAGTTTGGAAGCTCATATCTTGTAATCTATAAGTAATCAGAACAATTTCAAAACAAGAAAGTTCTAGCCCTTTGAACCTAGTTTCAAGAAAGATAAACCATCCATCATTTGGACATATATACAGAAAGTTACGATAGATTAAAGTTGGCTGGTACTGCTGTTGTTTCCAAGGTAGTGTGCATGGCAGAAATTTCTGCTGCACAGGACCGACTTTGGAAGCTTATATCTCGTAATCTGTAAGGAATTTGGAAATGATCCAAAAATGAAAGTTGTAGCCCTTCGAATCCAGTTTTCGGAAATATAAACCATTCATCATTCGGACATCGTATAAGAAAGTTATGCTTATTTCCGTATCAGCAAAAATTGCTATTTTTTTCTGGTGCACACCTTTAGCGACTAGATTTGGGACTTTTAGCGACCAGAAGCAAACTTTTAACGACCAGATTGCAGAAACTTAAGGACCAAAAATGGTCATTTTCTTCATTTCGTTTTAGATTTTTGGAGCACGGTTCTTGGGTGATTTTTGAGGATTTCTTCATAGCTTCGACTGGGCAAGTGTTCTACATCCGAAAGTGACTATATTACATAAATCCATGGTCATATTAATCGTTTAATTCGAGTTTTGATGAAAGAAATCGGAATTTTTGTAAAATCTTTCAAAAATAAAAATTTAAGATTTGGAGGTCGAATTATCGGAATTTGGTAAATTTGGTATGGTTGAACTCGAATCGGAATGGATATTCAGATTTTGTAACTTTTGTCGGGTTCCGAGATGTGGGCCCCACGGGCGAATTTAAGTGCAAATTTCGGATTTTATTGGAAAAATTAGTATTTTCATATGGAATTTATTCCTATAAATTGTATTGACTTAATCGAATTAATTGTGACATATTCGTTACGATTTTGGGTAGATTCGACGCGCGTGGAGGCCAATTCGAGGGGCAAAGGCGTCGCGGGCTAGGGGTTTAGCCGGTTCGAGGTGAGTAGTGATTGCAAATGATATTTTGAGGGTTCGAAACCCCGGATTTGCACCTCGTAGTGCTATGTTGAGGTGAGGCACACGCTCGATGATGAGCGTGGGGTTGTTTACTTCTGGGGATTGGGACTTGGTCCGTCCCGATTGATGATTTTACTATGTATTTGATTGAAACTTACGTGTTATCATCACGATTTGGGCTTCGCGCCGGTTATGTGAACCCTTCAGGGGTAGTTGTCATTGTTTACTAAATCCTATTTGGACTTCTCGCCGGTTATGTGAACCCTTCAGGGGTATTTGTTACTGAATTGATTCATTTCATAAACTCAGTTTTGAACTCAAATGATGTTTTCAAATGATTTTTATGGATCGGGTGGCACGCCGCCACGATAGTCATGACTTGCATTGCATGTCATTGCATTGCAATTTTTGTTGTGTTGGTGTTGTTTCCGTTTACTTCATGTTATCTATTTGAGACGTTACATGTTTTTACTGCTCCATTTTGGATTTCTCTAAGTCTTATGTATTTCTTACTTTCAGTTATCATTTATATGTATTACTCACTGAGTTGGAAGTACTCACATTACTCCCTGCACCATGTGTGCAGATTCAGGCGTTGTCGATTCCGCTCCGAGGTATTGACTACTATTGTCAAAGCGGTGATTCAGAGACTACGAGGTAGTTATTGGCGTCCGCAGCCCGTATCTCTTCTACCTTGTGGTTTCCACTACTTTCAACAATCTTGCCAAAGATATTGTAATAGTTATTTTATTATTAGGATTTCATTAGTGGCTCATGACTTTGTGACACCCCGGTTCGGGCTGTAGTCGGGATGATTCACTATATTTTCTGCTAATTCCTGTTGTTAAGCTATACTTATATTATTTTCGTGTTGCTAACTGTTTAAATCGAGGTTTAGTTGGATTGGCTGGCCTTGTCTTCATGAGAG
>MCJB01000657.1:0-18016 GCA_002018475.1 Nicotiana obtusifolia | reverse complement strand
ATATATATATATATATAGTATAATATAGTATATATATACTAAATATATTGCACGCACGCTCCGTAATACACTTAATTGCATATTAATCCCATTTATTACAAAAGCGTTAATGGCTTACATTTATTTTATTTAGACATGCAGTAAATACAAAATTGAGTTTAATTTTGGTAAAATGTTAACAAGAAAGCGACCAACATTGGTCGCCAATATATATACTTTTATATTAGCGACCAATTTTGGTCCCCAAAAGAAAATCTGATTTATTTTAATTTTCTTGATAAAAAATTCCCTCCAATAAGCGACCAACGTTGGTCTACTAATTAAAATCTGATTTAATTTAATATTCCAGGAAGCGACCAACTTTGGTCGCCTATATGCCCATAAAATTCCCTACAATAAGCGACCACAATTGGTCGCCAAACTAAAATCTGATTTAATTTAATTTTCCAGGAAGCGACCAACTTTGGTCGCATATATGCCCATAAAATTCCCTAAAATAAGCGACCAAAATTGGTCGTCAAACTAAAATCTGATTTAATTTAATTTTTCAGGAAGCGACCAACTTTGGTCGCATATATGCCCATAAAATTTCCTACAACAAGCGACCAAAGTAGGTCGCAAAACTAAAATCTGATTTAATTTAATTTTCCAGATAAGCGACCAACTGTGGTCGCTTTTCTCCCCATAAAATTTTCCTTCCATGTGCGACCACCTTTGGTCGCTATTTTTAAACGTGGGTCCAGATAAGCGACCAAACTTGGTCGCCAATTGTGAATTTTCTTTGACCAACCTGGTCTGACCAGTCCGGTCAAAATGTTGATGATTTGTCGACCAAGGATCGACCGTCTTTGGTCGCTATTGGATTTAAGTTTTTTTTTTTCATTTTTTTTTGTAATTTGGCGACCAATTTTGGTCGCTTTTTGTGGCAGACCAACTTTGGTCGCTAAGTTTTGGTCTCTAAAACCCTGATTTTTAGTAGTGTTCGTTATGAAACACTACCAACTTTAATCTCTCACGTTGGAACAAATAAATAACGTACGTACTGGCCATGATATTTCTTTTTAAAATTTCTATGACTATGCTTCGCTTGAGCCAATGATATATCGAGAACAGTCGCTCTACCTTCGCAAGATAGGAGTATGACTATACACTATCCTCCCCAGACTCCACTTATGAGATTACACTGAGTTTGTTGTTGTTGTATTGGCCAGAATATAATAAGCGGCATTAGAAACTCTTACACAATCAATGATGGACAAGCGTCAAATTACTTACTATTTTTTAATAATACCTCCTTATTGCTCAATATTATTGCTTAAAAAAGGGCAACAAGAGATGAGCATAAATATATATCCTAGCTAGTCAATTTTTTCATGAATGAAAATTTTCACGGAATAATAATCCATGATATGTTTTTGTAAGGGATGGGGATGTGAATATGCGTTCTCATAAAATTCTTTACAGTAAGTACTTATGAACCGGTCTTCTATTCATATATTAAGGGTCAAAATATGACAATTTCCTAAATCCTCCTTTTGATATATATCTTAAGTTGTCTTGAACATGAAGGCCTTTTTCTTCGGTTGCCAGTATGGGACGAGCAGTTTCTTGAAGAGCGAATTCGATCATATAGTCGTCTTCTTTGTTCGAAAAATGCACAGTGGAAAGGGTTGCTAGTCGGCTCGACGAAGTTGTAGCCCAAAAAAAGAAGATCCAGAGTGATTCCTCACCTATCCTGTCAGGGGCCCAGTGGAACGCTCGAGTATAGATTCCCTATGCTCATGTAAACGGCCGGGGTGAAAAAGTGTGATATTCATCTCTACGAAAAACAATAATGCACCCAAGAATGCTATATTCTGCATAAAATCGTGGAGAAGAACCAAAAAAATTCTGGTTCTCTGACTTTATAGTGATAGAAATGAAACAAAATTGGAGTAGCTATTAGCGAGTACAATATCAGGAGAAAAAGCCCTTCTATCCTGTCAAATTGCTTTTAGAGCAATGAAGAATGTTATGAAGAAATGAACAATTTGTATTTTTGTTTCCTCTGAATAGTGCACCAGAAGATCGAGGAAACCAGCCAGCTTGACAACATATTCCTTCTCGACTAGTCTTATTTATATCTGTGTCTATTTCTTTTAATGTTTGCCAAGCACAAGAGACGAAGAACCAACCAAACAGAAACCTTCCCAGGATTGAAAATTGATTTCATTTTTTTTTCTTTATTGTGTGTATGGGACACAGGAAATTAAAATGGGCTAATTGGAATAAATTCAGGAGGAGGAAGCGGATCGAAATCCCATGATATTCGAATTAGTAATTTGTTAAGCGAACAATATAATTTGAGTAATCTACAAAAACACATCTCAGTGGGGCTTAAAATGAGTTCCAATAATACTGGAACATAATCCCGAAAATATTATTTATTCCGAATATATTATCCATATAAAAGAAACAAATGAGTACGTTTCTTTTCTCTTCGGCGAGTTACAAAATTTTCCTAAAATAAAGATATATTCATTTGTAAGAACGGACTTGTCAGTTCACATTTTTATACAACACCGAATAATTAGTCACTTTAATTCTCCGTACTATAGAGCCACTGATTGTTGAAGATAAAATTAAATAAATAAAACCTAGTATAATTACACACTTCAACATAGTATATAAGAATAAATAGAAGTCTAAATTTGTGTCTCATTGCCGGTGGCGTATCTAGCACTATAGCTATTGGTTCAATTGAACTCATAATTTTCGAGGTGGAACATAAATTTATTAAAATTATAAAAAATAGTAGACGATATGAACCCATAGCTTCGAAAATATGATGGGTTCAATATTTAAGATTTTAACATTGAACCCATAAAATTTAAATCCTGAATCCGCCTCTGCTTATTGCCACCTATTATCAAAAATGAATTTGCAGGCAGATGGAGTACCTTTTTTGGGATCAGAATAGTGTAGTATTATTGCTGACACAATAGCGTTCTGCAAAGTATGTACCATACCAATAAAGCATCTGTTTGAAGTAAAAATTACACCATTAATCTCTCTCCTTAATTCATAGGAACAAGAAGTAGAGAAACTTGCATAATGTCAACAACAGTGACACATCAAGTTCAAGTTGGTTACACCTACAAATTAAATACATGCAAAAAATAACATACAATACAGTACATTTTATTTATTTCTATATATCCCATGCATGGATATATTAAAGTAAGGTAACAATTTGTGTATATTATCAAACGATGGAGAATGGACAAATGGTGGCATCAGCGACAAGTCCAATAGTGGCCTGAGACACAGTACCTTTGAGATTAACTTTAGCTTGAAGGACTCCATTGCGAGGCAAGAGAGAGCATGTTAGAATTGGAAGATTTACTCTAATAACACATAATAGGGTGTTAGGGTCAAGGCCACTTAAGCTAGTAATTAGAGCAACAAAAACTCCATTGAGGTTTGTTGTAGCAACACCAAGCACAGTTGGAGTCCCATTAACGTTGCAAGAGACACTAGCAAGGACTCCAGAAATGCCATTTCCTGGTAAGTTACCAGTTGATGAACAAGCTAAGGTGCCACTCACTTGTATTCCTAACACTGTTCGCCATTTATGGCGAATGCATGGACCGCGGGTAGGCCTGTAGCTATGGCGAAAAGTACTAGAGCTAGAAGAGAAGTGGTTGGAGAGGGCATGGAATTAAGCTTTTGGGCTGATATTTGTTAATTATGAGTTTCAATGATGAAAAATAATATATCACATGTGGTGCAGGATCGACAAAGAAGAAAACACAGGAATCAAGAAGCAATACCATTCAAGGATGGATTAAAGAAACAATTTACTACCGGAGCAATGCAAAGGGAAAGAATCAATAATTAGAGATGAAAAAGGAAGAAGCAGCGGGGATACGGAAGAAGAATCAATCAATGATTCGATAAATGATTGACGAAAGCTATTACAGCAAGGTCCCAAATCAAAGGGAAACAAGATCGCAAAGGGCTGCACTGGAGATTGTTGAAGCCAGAAATCAAGGGATCTATCGCAAATCACTCCGTAACGAAAAGATATGCCTAGCGGATGAAAAGCTTGTCAAGACCACAAATCAAGGAAGATCAACGAAAACTTGACTTTATTCTTGGAAAGACTCAATCTATGATTCCGTTCAAGGATTAACTCCCTTGGGTTTGCAATCTCTCAAGATTCGCGTCATTCAAAAGTCAAGAAGGCCTCACGAAGTATATATATATATATATACATATGTTCCAGACTTGAAGCGGACATACTTTGATCAAACCAACTTCAATCTCTTTGTTCTATTTAAAACAAAATATTGTATTCTGCTCTAGATTTCTTGTGTAACAAAGAAGAGAAGAGAGAGAGAAAAGAACATTGGTGAGACATTGTATCAATTATAAAGAGAAGAACGAGTGACAAAAGTTGTTGGTGTATAACAACATCAACTCATCTGTACTAAGCCACTTCATATTTGAAAGAGATCACCCTTGAAACCCAAGGGGACTGGGCGTAGGATTCACTCTGAATCCAAACCAGTATAAAAACATACTGTGTCATTTACTTTCTGCAATTTATCTTTTTCATTTGATTCCTGAAAAGTCCAGTCGACTACAACTCAAATTAGTCGACTACTGCAAAAAAGAAAAGAAAAATCACAATTCACCCCCCTGCACTTTCAATTGGTATCAGAGCTAGTCTCACACTTTTCGCTTAGCAGCTTGTGTGACATGGCAAATCAAGTAATTGTTGGAGCATTCTTTCAAGAAGGAACATCGCAAGTTAGGCCACCTTATTTCAATGGACAAAACTTTTCTCACTGGAGAGTGCGTATGGAAATATAAGAAAAATCTTATGATGTCAAAGTATGACGCGTTCTCAAAAAGGAAAACTATCTACTACCAGCAGCAGCTCAACCACCTGCTGATCCAGAAGATATAGATAAGTACACAGATGAGCAAATTACAGTTGTTCAGGTTAATGCTAAGGCACGAAATATATTCTATAGTGCTATAAGTGGAGAGAAATATGAGAAAATCTCAAGTTATGATACAACTAAAGAAATGTGGGATAAAATGAAAGTTACCTATGAAGGAACCAATAAAGTGAAAGAAACTCACATTAACATGTTGGTTCACGACTTTGAACTTTTCCAGATGAAAGAAGGAGAATTCATTGAGGAAATATTTGCAAGGTTCAGCAAAATCATTAGCGATCTAAAAGCTTTTGGTAAACCATATTCAAGTGGTGATCAAGTTCGGAAAATTCTAAGGAGTCTACCTACCACTTGGCAGACAAAAGTAGTTGCACTCGAATCACAAGATCTAAACAAACTTTCATATGATGAGCTTCGAGGAAATCTTATAGCATTCGAGAAAACTCACCTCAAGAAAACAAACCATGAAGAAAAGAAGAAACAATTGCCTTCAAAGCTACAACTGAAAGACCAGAAAATGATATTGATGACGACCCAGAAGCTCTTGAAGAAGAGATTTCCCTGTTATTAAGGAACATGGATAGTTTAATCAGAAGATACAGAAACACAAGAAGAGGTAGGATGCCCCATAAGCGAACCAGGCAATACAATAAACAAGACAAGAATGATGGAAAATGTTATGAGTGTGAAAGATATGGGCATGTTCAAGCTGAATGCCCAGATCTTAAAAGAAAGGTTTCCAGAGGATTTAATAAAAAAATCTTTCGGAAGCTGGAGTGATGAAGACAGTTCGGAACACGAGAAAATAGCAAATCTATGCTTCATGACCATTCTAGAAAACGGCATGAACAAATATTCGGGCTGCTGGACTGATGAAGATGCATCAGACAATGAATGCAAAGAAGATAATGAAAATTGCTTTCATGGAACGAGGTGAAACAAGCGAGGTAAGATCTTATAACAGCGAAAGATGCAATGAATTACAGGATATTCTTGACCTTACCCTGAAAGAGTCTCAAAAAATGATGAACGAACTAAGGAGACTAAATAGGAAAAAGAAAGACTGGGAAATCAAGCTTGAAGTATGTGAAATTGAAAGAGATGTACTTTAAGATGAAGTTCAGAAATTGCAAATGCAACTAAATGGCATGCGCAAGTTCACCAGTCACAGTTCTGTCAAGTCTAACCAGGCGACTTACAATTCCCTGGAAAAGGACCAGTTAGAACTGAGTCCACAAGTATTAATACAAGTGCTAGATCAAAAACTAGATCGGCCCCTATGTGTCACTACTGTAACAAAAGTGGACATAAATATTCTTTCTGTCGATTTCGTAAATCTAATGTTTCAGGCTGGATTTGAAAACCAAAACATAATCCTGATCTTAGTAGAACTAACCCACAAGGACCCCAGCAAGCTTAGGCACCTAAAAGAAAGTGATAATTCTGTCTTGCAGGAATACCATAGAAAGAGCCGCAAAGGAAAATAGTACTTAGACAGTGCGTGTTCCAGTCGCATGGCAAGTGACAAAAACCAAGTTCAAAGAAGTTACGAAGATAAATGGAGGAAGTGTCAAATTTGGCGATGATTCAAAAGGAAAGATAGCTGGCACTGACATAGTTCCATTCAATAACAACTGTGATATTACTGAAGTGTATCTTGTAGAAGGACTCAACTACAATCTCCTGAGTATAAGTCAGCTCTATGATTCAGGGTACGAAGTTAAATTCAAGAAAACATGTTGCGCTATTGAAGATGAGACAGGTAAAATAATACTCCCAAGAAAAAGATATGGAAATGTTTGCATTCTTGATGGCATTGAAAATCTGGATAGTCACATCTGCTTAGCACCTATATCTGATGGTCCATGGTTGTGGCATAAGAAACTTGGTCATGGAAGCATGCATCTTATTGAGAAACTCTCCAAGCATGATTTAGTTATTGGTTTCCCTAAACTCAATTTTTCTAGAAATCATGTATGTGATGCATGTCAAATTGGAAAACAAACCAGAAACTCCTTCAAAAGCAAAGACATTGTATCTACCACCAAGACTTTACAATTGCTCCACTTGGATTTGTTTGGACTCACCAGAACTGCTAGCATAGGAGGAAAACGATATGCTTTTGTTATTGTTGATGACTACTCACATTTTACATGGGTGATTTTCTTATCTCACAAAGACGAAGCTTTGAATTACTTTGAGATTTTCTGTAAGAAAGTTGAAAGAAAAAAGGGGTACCATATTACAACCATTCAAAGTGATCATGGAGGAGAATTCAAAAGTAGAGCATTTGAATATTTCTGCAATGATCAAGGATATATTCACAACTTCTCAGCTCCAAGATCACCTCAACAAAATGGAGTAGTTTAGCGGAAAAATAGAACTCTACAAGATATGGCCAGAACAATGATATTGGAATACTCCCTGTCAAACAATTTTTGGGCAAAAACAGTAAGTACAGCCTGCCATATTCTCAACAGATGTCTTATAAGACCTATCCTGAAGAAAACTCCATATGAATTATGGAAAGGTAAAAGGCCCAACATAGGTTATTTTCATCCTTTTGGCAGCAAGTGTTTTATCCACAACAATGGTAAGGACAATATGGAAAAAATTGATCCAAGAAGTGAAAAGGTATTTTTCTGGGTTATTCCATAAAAAGTAGATCTTTTAGAATTTATAATAAATGCACTTTATCTGTAGAAGAATCAGTACATGTCATATTTGATGAAAATAACACTACCACCAAGAAAGGAATTATTGCAGGTGATGAAGATATCAGTCAAGAAACAACACTGTCAAGCAAATCTCAAAAGTTGACCGATACGATAGATGGTGTCATAGAATTAACTAGTGAGCCTGTCAACAGTCAACCAGAATCACAGAAGAAGTCAACTACTCATACGATTGCAACACGTCCAAATGAGTGGAGAAGTAAACCGGAATATCCTCAAAAGTTTATCATAGGAGATCCAAGTGAAGGAATGAAAACTAGGAGAGCTGTCAAGAAAAAGGCAAATGTAGAACTCATATCTCAGATTGAACCAAAGAAGATTGAGGAAGCCTTAAACGATTCCAGCCGGGTACAAGCAATGCAAAAAGAACTCGATCAATTTGATAAAAATTAAGTCTGGAAACTGCTACCTAAGCCTGCAAATGCTACTATAGTTGGAACAAAATGGGTTTTCAGAAATAAACTCAATAAAGATGGAAAGGTCGTGAGAAACAAAGGTAGATTAGTAGCCCAAGGCTACTCACAGCAGGAAGGAGTCGACTACGATGAGACCTTTGCACTAGTAGCTCGATTAGAGTCTATACAGATTCTTCTTGCATATGCATCCTTCAAACGATTTAGACTCTTTCATATGGATGTCAAAAGTGCCTTTTTAAATGGCTTTATTGATGAGGAGGTATATGTAAAACAACCTCCTGGTTCTGAAGACTCAAAATTGCCTTACCATGTGTATAAGTTGACAAAAGCTCTGTATGGATTCAAACAAGCTCCACGAGCCTGGTACGAAAGGCTTAGTTCATTTCTACTTTATCATGGCTTTACAAGAGGTAAAGTAGATACTACCTTATTTATCAAGAGATCATCAGGAAGTAATATTATTATTCAAGTTTAAGTCGATGATATTATCTTTGGAAGTGCTAACCCTCTTTTGTGCAAAGAATTCGCTAGTCTTATGCAAGGTGAGTTTGAAATGAGCATGATGGGAGAGCTTACGTTTTTCCTTGGACTACAAATTCAACAATCTGAAGAAGGAACGTTCGTGTGCCAGACAAAATATACAAAGGAATTAATTCAAAAGTTTGGCATGAGCAGTGCTAAAGCAATTGGTACACCAATGAGCCCGTCAACAAGTCTCGACAAAAACGAAAAAAAAATCCAGTTGATGAAACTAAATATCGTGGAATGATCGATTCTTTGCTTTACTTGACTGCCAATCGGCTAGATATTATGTTTAGTGTATGTAAATGTACCAGGTTTCAGTCAGCTCCTAAGGAATCACATCTGACTGCAGTAAGGAGAATAATTCGTTACCTCATCGGAACTATTTCTTATGGATTATGGTATCCATGTTCTAACAATTTTAAGCTGGAAGGTTTTTCAGATGCTGATCTTGCAGGTGATAAGGAAGATAGAAAAAGCACTAGCTGAACATGTCAATTACTGGGAAAGGCATTAATTTCATAGAACAGCAAGAAACAAGGCTCAGTTGCATTATCCACAACGGAGGCAGAATATATTGCCATTGGGCAATGCTGTGCACAAGTTACTATGGATGTCCTATCAACTAGGTGACTATGAACTATTTTTTAAACCTATTCAAATATTTTGTGATAACTCTAGTGCTATATGTCTCTCAAAGAATCCTGTGCATCATTCTAGGGCTAAGCATATAGACATCAAACATCATTTCATTAGAGATCACGTGCTCAAGGGAGATATAGAATTCTCATTTGTTGTCACCATTGATCAAATAGCTGATATTTATACTAAGCCTTTACTTGAAGATAGATTTTGCTCCCTAAGAGAACTACTTGGTATTATTTCGCTTGATCATAAAAATTAGGACCTATGTGTTAGTTTTTAATTCTTGTATGTCTAATGTTTTTAATTTTTTTTTTATCTGTAAGTATGCATTAATTTAGCGCCTCCGATTTTCCTCTCTCTTCCCATCAGTCGCAGCTTTCAATAAAGGAAAATCAATCATCATGACCCTTACTGACAACTTGTCCTTTCCTGCACTCAACCGTCAAAATCCCTTCCTTTTAATCCCCTGAACCATTCTTCTCTGTCTTCATTGCTCTTACCACTTCAAACCCTTCCTCAAAGTCTCTCAATGGCTAAACACTCCAAGAATCTGTCTGCCTCCACTAGAAAAAGTACTCGCTCTAAGGGAAAACCCTCTTCTCAAACTCCAGAATAAGTAGACCTAGGGTCTAACCACCCAGAAGGGTTTGCCTCTTCTCAGGCAGAACCATCAGACCACTTTCGCCCAATAGGGAGAAAAAGCTCTTGGAAAAGGCCTATGGAAGACCCTCATGAATCTTTTACCCCCAAAAAATCCAAAGTAGACATCTTGAGTTCTCTAGAGTCCGACCTCAATTTCTAGAATACCCCAAATAGAGATTTCTTTGTTGCTCTGAAAGACAAGCCCATTGCCCACGGCAGAGTAATCGACTTGATGATATGGAGGCCCTCAATTGTAAGGTAAAGGATTTATTTGTTTTTCAAGGATGGTCAAAATTCCTCTCTGTACCCCCTCCCAAAGTCCATGTACATTTAGTAAGAATGTAGTTTATGCAAATCTTCGTTCTAGCAAGCCTGATAAGTTAGAATCCTTAATTCTAGGAAAATATATTGTCCTTGATTGTGTCATGTTTGACTCAATTTTTTAGTGTAAGTGCTCCGATTTTCCTATGCTTTTCAAGAATACTTGGCCTGATGATTTTGAACTTTCTTTTGATTAAGCAAAACGTTGTATTACTGAGTATCCATCTGATTTCCTTCCTAACCAGTTAGGGCCCAGTGATGTTAGTTTTGAAACCCGAGTTCTGACCCACATTGTTACAACTACTCTTCTTTCTCGTACTAGATCATTCTCCACCTTCTCTCAACGAGATACCTATCTTGTCTACTGCCTTATGACCACACTTAAGGTCAAACTATCCTCATGGGTCATAAACTTCATGATTGAAAGTGTTGATGATCCCGCCAGTTTATCCTATGATGTGGCTATTGCCCACATTTTGGAAGCCCACAATATCTCTATCTCAGAATACTCCTTTGTCACTGTTTCCAAGTCCTACAACTCTATAGCCTTTGCCAGTATGGGTTATGGATGTGCTAAGGGTTCTTGGGTGAAGAAACAAAAAGGTGAAGTCAAGAACGTTCAGCCTAATCCCAAGACCAAAGCTTCTGTTTCCCATCATAGTGTAGGTGATCTAGATTTTATTTAGAAATTGTCTGCTATTGATAACAAGTTCACCATCATCAAGGATCTTCTTGCTGCAACTCAATCCACTATTGAGGACATCCATGCAATTTCCAAAGAGACTGCGTCCGATGTTTTAAAGATAAGGGTCAAAATCCTCAAACTTGGAGAAAATGCAGTCAAAACCTTCAAGGAAGTACATGACAGGATTGATGGGGTGACAGTTTCAGCCAATGCCAGCTTTGAACATCTGAAGGAGGTGATTTGCAGCATTCTTACGTGTTTCTTGTGTCGTTAGTTGTGGAAGTTTCAAAAAATCTCTTTTTGTTTTTTTGCTGTTGGACTAGATAATCAGTTGTTGGATATTTTTCTTTATTTTTGCTAAATCCTGCATGATATTTTGCAAATATTTGCCTATGATGTGTCTGTTTCTACTTAATTTCAACTGTATATATGCATATCCCCTCTTTGCTGATGTCGAAAAAAGGGAGAAAGAAGTTGTGTACTTTGCAGGACAGATAGCAACAGATAGCAACTCCTATTGAGGGGAAGTCGACTATAGGAAAGTAAACCTATTGAGGGGGAGTCGACTACAGGGAAGTAGACTGTTGTTTATACACACACACACACACACACACACACACACACACACACATTATTTTTGTCATCATCAAAAAGGAGGAGATTGTTAATTATGAGTTTCAATGATGAATAATAATATATCACATGTGGTACAGGATCACAAGGAATAAAACAAAGGAATCAAGAAGCAATACCATTCAAGAATGGATTAAGGAAACAATCTATTACCGGAGCAATGCAAAGGAAAAAATTAATAATTAGAAATGAAAAAGGAAGAAGCAGCGGAGATACGGAAGAAGAATCAATCAATGATTCGATAAATGATTGACGAAAGCTATTACAGGAAGGTCCCAAATCAAAGGGAAACATGATCGCAAAGAGTTGCACTGGAAATTGTTGAAGCCAGAAATCAAGGGATCTATTGCAAATCACTCAAGTAACAAAAAGATATGCCTAGTAGATGAAAAACTTGTCAAGACCACAAATCAAAGAAGATCAACGGAAACTTGACTTTATTCTTGGAAAGAATCAATCTATGATTCCGTTCAAAGATCAACTCCCTTGTGTTTGCAATCTCTCAAGATTCACCTTATTCAAAAGTCAAGAACGCCTCACGAAGTATATATATATACATCTATTCCAGACTTGAAGTGGACATACTTTGATCAAACCAACTTCAATCTCTTTGTTCTACTTCAAACAGAACACTGTAGTCTACTCTAGATTTGTTGTATAACAAAGAAGAGAGAGAGAGAGAAAAGAATACTGGTGAGGCATTGTATCAATTATAAAGAGAAGAACGAGTGACAAAAGCTGTTGGTGTATAACAATATCAACTCATCTGTACTAAGCCACTTCATACTTGAAAGAGATCACCCTTGAAACCCAAGGGGATTGGATGCAGGATTCACTCTGAATTCGAACCAGCATAAAAACATACTGTATCATTTATTTTCTGCAATTTATCTTTTTCATTCGATTCCTATAAAGCACAGTCGACTAGAACTGAAATTAATCAATGCGAAAAGAAAAAAAAAATCACAATTCACCTCCCTCTTGCACTTTTAATATTCAGATGGTATACTTTAGTGTATTAGAGAAAATACTTTGCTTTTGTGTGCTCATGGCTAATTTCTAGTCAAGACTCCTATTTATAGGCGATCATTTCGCCCCATCGAGAATAAAAGATTTATGAATTGTAACCACAAAGAGATGGGAGAACGTGGGGGTTGGTTGGAGATTTTTTTCCATTGCAAGTTGAAGTAATGGCAAGTGGCAATGTGATGATCTTCAATTTGTTCAGCATCCTTTGGGTGCACAAAGACAATATATAGAATTATCTGCTGCATGAATCTACCTATTCTTTTTCATAATCATCTTGTCCTTTGTCCAGTATCTGCTCGACTAATTCGAATATGCATCACGTAAAATTCATTAAAAAGCAAAGCTTTCCCGACCGTACGGCGTACTTGAACCAACAAAAAAAGAAAAAAACAACCTTTTATCGAGCGGCAGATTCACGTTAAGAGTGACGGTGCATGTGAACCCATCCTGTGTGGCATTTAAATTGGGATTCCGGTATAAATTAGCATGGTCAAAGTTCAGCCCTTTGGTATGGTACCTCGGCTCAAGGCCAAACGGTCACGTATGCTATACTTAGTTTTTAGCATTTCTTTTCTTCTCTTTTGTTATGAAATAGGCTACTTTCCTTCGTAGATTCTCCTCTACTATTTCTCACCATAACCACTTTCATGATCTCACTCATTAATATTATATTTAAGATAATTTCTTACCTCTTTATATAATAGTATAAATAGAGACATAAATATGATATAAGATACACTTGAAAGAAATAATAAAACCTTTCTCTCGTGCCTCTCTTTTATTTTCGCTTTCATCTTTAATATTATTACTTTTTAGCTTTATTTCTTAACATCTTTTGCTTTAATTTTACATTTTTTTTTCCTTTTCTATTTTCTCTTTTATCCTTTCTCTTCTCTCTTTGACTTCATCCCCGTCCAATTAATTCTCCAAGATGTCTCGGTAAACAACAAATTAAGGATCTAGAGATTAATTACTCCAATTAATTACTTCAAGTAGAATTATGTGTCTATATTGAATTATTATAAATTTGTTTCGCTATAAAAAATTTATGTGATTATAAGATCTACGTTACATTACAAGATTTGCTTTATCATATTTTTACTCCAATTAAATAATTGCTTAGTCATATTTTTTATTGCAATTCTATTATTGAACTTTGTCTCCAATTTATTTAATACGAAATATAGTTTTCTTTTTATGGGAAGCAATCACATCCGTAAAATTAGGCTCTACAACGTTTTTGATATTTTCGTACTTCTTTGCAACAAAACTTGTACAGGTTTCAACTTTTACGACATTAATTTTTCATTAGCATCCTGCTTTTGTTAGACAGCAAGATTTGAATAGATTTAACCCTTTTTATTTAATAAGTATAACGAGCATAACTAATATAGTAGTAATATTAATGAAATGAAATACAAATTTACAATAATCAAGATGCAGCTTATCTCTTTGGATAATATAATGTGCAAAATTAATAAGAAGAAAAAATATATGTATAACTATGTATAATCAATGTATAATTTATGTATACGGGCTAGAAAAATAAATAGTGAATTTGACTGGCTATTCGTGTAAAAATCCCAATTAATAATAAGTCATAAAGCAGTAAGTTTTTTTTTTTTTTAACATCAATTGACGTTATGACAAGCATCAATAATGCCATTAGTTTTAAAATCTTAGATCTGTCTCTGCCAATAACAATAACATTTATTATTAAACTCTTTGAAATTACCTTTCAATATAGCCTTACTAAACTATTATTATTTTATGATAACCAAACACAATCTACTAATTGTACTTATTTTAATGGAGACACAACTTTGACAAATTTTTGTAACTTTCAACGAGAAATCTTGGATATTCCATCTTGACATAAAAATTACACCACTAATTCCTCTCCTTAACTCATAGGACAAGAAGAAGAAGATAAACTTGGATAATGTCAATGGTGACACATCAAGTTGGTTACTAGTACAAATACATGCATAAAATAAACACTTTATTTATTTCTATCCCAATAATTCCCACGCATGGATAGATTAACGTAGCAATTGGTGATTATCAAACTTGGGCGAATAAGCCAACGGTGGCCTGAGCGACAAGTCCAATATTAGCGACCTGAATCACAGTAGTGCTATTGAGATTAACCTGAGCTTGAAGGAATCCGCTGCGAGGTAAGAGAGAGCATGAAAGAACTGGAAGATTTACTCTAACGTTGCAGAGGGAGTTGGCGTTAAGGCCGTTTAAGTTGGTAACTAGAGCAACAAAAACTCCATTGAGATTTGTTGTAGCAACAGCAACCACAGTTGGAGTTCCATTAATATTGCAAGTGAGACTTGCAAGGACCCCAGCAATGCCAGTTCCTGGTAAGTTACCAGTGGCTGAACAAGCTAGGGTTCCATTCACTTGTAAACCTAACACATTTTGACCATTTATAGTTAATATTGCATTGGCATGTGTGGTTGTAGCTATGAAAAAAAGTGCTAGAGCAAGAATGGAACTTGTGGTAAAGGCCATGGTATTGAGATATTTGGTATACTAATTTAGTGTATTAGAGGAAATGCTTTGCTTTTGTGTTTCAGTTTCTAGTGATGATTCCTATTTATAGACGATATATCCGTCTACGCATTGAATTGTATCCGTGGAGAGTGGTGGGGGCTAGCTAGACATTCTTCTATTGCAAGTTGAAGTATTGGCAAGTGTGGCAACTTGATGAACTTCAACTTTGCAAGCATATATATTTTGGGTGCACAAAGATAATATAGAATTATATATCTGCTGCATGATACTAACCAACCTTTTTTTTTTCTTTTTTTTTTTTTTAAATAATAGTCCGATATCCGAAATACACGCTAATCCATTATTAAAGAGAAAAACGGTCTAGACCTCCTAAGATTTTTTCAATTTCAGAATTTAAGCCTGAGGCCGCTAGTTAAAGATGAATGATCAATCCTATACATCCTTTAATTTGGCGGTGAACTTAAAGAATAAGGAACCACAGTAGATTTTTGAAGGACGTGGGAAAATCATGCTAGTAAAGCATTAGGTGATTGTGTAGTGTATTCGTGCCTTTTTGCCCGTACTACAAGAAAGCCTTACCTAGATAATGCTGGATAAAGTGGCACATTGAAATAATTTAAAGTCTGGTAGCTCTTAAATTAAAGTACATCGACTTCTAAATTCTTAATTTTAATTTCTTTTTCAATAAAAAGTAATTGTGGAGTAATCAACAGACAGTTTAAAGAAGGTGACAAAATTTGAACAAAATTTTGGTGTTCAGAATAACGTATTATGTAATAGAAACTGCATATATTAAGCGCTAAAAGCTGGAGATAAACAAAAATCTTTGTAAAATTTGTCTTTGCTATCTTAAAAAAATCAAATCTTACATACTTGTGCAGCAGATGAAGTTGAGAAATAGTTGATGAAGTCACTAAGACCTAAAATAGAAGATGCATATATCATCTAGAGAAATGGAAACAGTTGTATGATTCCACTAATCTTATTAGTATTTTTGTCTTTTCAAAATTTCAGGGGATATCTTTCTCCTCCTAAATAAACTTGAGGACATATTTGTGTAATTCTATTTTCTATTTTAATTTAAGTCCAATAAGCTAGATATTTCCTTTGTTCCACTTTACTTGATCTAAATTGGCGTACGAGGGTCAAAGTATTTAAGTTTAATATTGTGAATTCGAATATAGATTTTTTAAGTTTTTGGAAATAAAAAGTTACATATATTAAAAAATACTATAACAAAAGTAATTAGTAATTCAAAATATTAAATGATTATTGAAGAAAAATATCGCCAAAGAAGAATATCTTTGAATTTTCAAATAGTAAATATGCCAAACATGATAAAAAATAGGCATAAACGCAACGGAAGCAATCACCCAAGACCATATAATCTTACATGTAAACTAGATAAACATAATCATTAACGAGATAGAAACACTAACCTCTTGAAGTTACCGCACAAATCTTCAATAATATTTGCGCTATCCAGGTCTACGGTCTTCTACTGTGTATCCTGAATTTTTACCGAACGTGATACTTGAGTGGCAAGTATTTTTATTCAAGAAAAATAGTATCTTGGTATGGAAAATTTGGCTAACTTAAGAAGAAAGCTTTTTAGTTTTTCTTTCTTCTTCTTGTTTTCCTTTCTTTTTTTTTGCCCTTTTTTTGGTTTTTGCAAAACAGAAGCTTTTTATTTCTTCTTTCCACGTTTTGAAAAACTTTTCATTCATAAACGTTTTTCGTTTTCTTTTTGGTTTTGGTTTGAAAACAAGACCAAAAACCTTTGGAGTCTTATTCCTCCTAAAAAACACGTAGCCAAAAACGTGTAGGAGTCTACTACGCACCAAAAATGTGGAGCAGTCTCCTAACCCACCAAGGATACTATTTTCTTATTTAATTTCCTCGTTCTAAAATATTCAGGCACAGTAGGGACCACAGATTTAATAACGAGGCTTCCTATTGTGGTATTAATTCGGAATATGAATGAATTAATCCTACCACAATAAATTACAATTTATTCCACTAGAAAATTGTAATTGCACTCCTCAGTTTAATTTCGAAATCATTCATTAAAACTTATTTAACTCCCCGTGTTAAGATTACAAATACCAATCAGATAAATTAAATTACTGACAATTTAATTTATCGACTAATTTAATCCTTTATACTTCCGCTTAACTTATTTCATGTGACGGATACAAAATCCACCTGCAGGGTTTTCACATGAAAACTTTCAAGCATCCATAAAGGGGTATCATCAATCTCAATGGTCAAGACACGGATTCTATCAACTAATTATTATTTCACAAATGCACTTTGTCATTATTCAATTTACCAGGAATACATTAACTCGCAGTTGAGTCGTACCTTTTAATAAATCAAAATAATGAACGAAGCACATTGATCATAATAATTATATCAAGATTAAGAGTATAAGAACATTCAATGAGCTAGAGAGGTAGTTTTATATATTCAGTACAAAAACACTTATCTCTACTTGGTCCGTTCAATACACAAAAATGTACTAGCATAAGAAGTCGGAACTGAACCATTCCCATAATCAAGATAGATTATAATTTAATCTTATGCTACAATCATCAAGATGCTTTGCCCAGTTTCATCTTTGATTGTGAACATTAACTTTATAACTTATAAGAACCGACAATTTAATCTTCTGCGTATGAGCTAAAGCTCCATACACTAAATTGTCTACTATATAAGTAAAGGGCACACATATGAACAAATAATCTATTTGAATTAAGATTTCATTGAATTGAATAAATAGATAAACAATTGTTCCAATAAATAAAACATAATACTATAATCTAACCACATGGTTAATAGTATATCCTAACAATCTCCCACTTAGACTCATAACCATGCATCTACAACTCTAATACCCATTTCTTCTACATGCTT
>MCJB01000656.1:3168-18016 GCA_002018475.1 Nicotiana obtusifolia | reverse complement strand
AGGGGTTAGGGGTGGGTTGGGAGGCAAGGGGAACAAGGATGCCTATAGGTTGAGAATTGGGTCATGGAACGTAGGTACATTGACGGGTAAGCCTATAGAGTTGGCGAAGATCCTTCGGAAGAGGAGGGTCAATATAGCATGTGTCCAGGAGATAAGGTGGTTAGGGTCGAAGGCGAGGGATGCAGACGGGTATAAACTTTGGTACTTCGGAGGAAGGGTAAGAATGGAGTGGGTATCTTGGTGGATAGGGGACTTAGAGAGTCTGTGGTTGAGGTCAGATGAGTGAATGATAGATTGATGACTATTAAGTCGGTGGTTGGAGAGTGAACCCTAAATGTAGTTAGCGCTTACGCACCACATGGGAGCCTGGATGAGGAGGTTAAACGGCGCTTCTGGGAGGGGTTAGATGAGATTTTGCGCCAGGTTCCGCCTGCTGAGAGGCTATTCATAGGAGGGGATTTCAATGGTCATATTGGGTCAATCACATGTGGTTATGGCGAGGTGCATGGAGGCTTCAGTTTTGGGGAGAGGAATGGAGGAGGTACCTCACCATTGGACTTTGCTAAGGCTTTTGGGTTTGTAATTGCAAACTCTAGCTTTCCGTAGAGGGAGGAGCATTTGGTTACTTTTCAAAATGCAGTGGCGAAGACTCAGATTGACTATCTCCTCCTTAGGAGGTGTGATTGAGGGCTGTGCAAGGATTGCAAGGTTATTCCGGGTGAGATTCTCCTAGCGCAACATAGGCTCTTGGTGATGGACGTCGGTATTATGTTAAAGAGGAGGAAAAGGTTTGCCCGAGGAAGACCGAGAATCAGGTTAGGAGCCTTGACTAAGGATAAAGACCAAGAGCTGGAGGGGCGGTTGTCGGCTATGGGAGCTTGAGGAGCAGTGGTGACTCGATCATTATATGGACGACGACTGCAGACGATATAAGGGAGGCTGCGAGAAAGGTGTTAGGGGTCTCGACGGGCGTCTCTGGTGGGCACAAAGGAGACTGGTGGTGGAATGAAATGGTCCAAGGTAAAGTGGAAGCGAAGAAGACAGCGTACCTGAAGTTAGTAGGGAGCACAGGTGAGAAGGAAAGGCGAACGTGCATGGAGAGGTTTAAGATAGCTAGGAAGGAAGTTAAGACGGCGGTCACGAGGCTAAGACTACGGCTTATGGTCGTATGTACGAGGAAATAGGGGGAAAAGGCGGGGAGAAGAAGTTATTTCGACTGGCCAAGACGAGAGAGAGGAGGGCTCGGGATTTGGATCAAGTGAGATGCATCATGGACGACGATGGTAGAGTATTGATGGAAGATGCTAGATTAAGAGGAGATGCAGACTTACTTTCACAAACTTCTAAATGAAGAAGGGGATTAGGATATTGTGCTAGGTGAACTGGAGCATTCGGAGAGTCACCATGACTTTGGGTACTGCAGGGGCATCGATGTTGAGGAGGTCGTGGAAGCTATGCATAAGATGAGTAGGGGCAGAGCAATCGGACCAGATGAAATTCCGGTTGAATTTTGGAAATGTGTAGGTAGAGAAGGTTTGGAGTGGCTGACTGGGTTGTTTAATGTTATTTTTTGGGCGAAGAGGATGCCGGATGAGTAGAGATGGAGTACGGTGGTTCCGTTGTATAAGAACAAAGGTGATATCTAGAGTTGTAACAATTATAGGGGTATCAAATTACTAAGTCATACCATGAAAGTTTGGATGAGGGTGACTGAAGCGAGGGTGAGGATGGCGGTGTCTATATCCGACAACCAGCGGGTTCATGCCGGGTTGTTCTACTACGGAAGATCTATACCTTGTTAGGAGGTTGGTGGAACAGTACATGGAGAGGAAGAAGGATCTGCATATGGTGTTTATTGACCTTGAGAAAGCGTATGATAAGGTTCCTAGAGAAGTTCTCTAGAGATACTTGTAGGCAAAAAGTGTGCTGGTTGCTTACATTAGGGCGATTAAGGATATGTATAATGGGGCTAAGACTCGGGTTAGGACAGTAGGAGGAGACTCTAAGCATTTTTTGGTTGTTATGGGGTTACACCAAGGTTCTGCGCTCAGTCCGTTCTTATTTGCCCTAGTGATGGACGCGTTAACACACCATATTCAAGGAGAGGTGCCATGGTGTATGCTATTCGTTGATGACATAGTTCTGATTGAGGAGTCCCGAGCCGGTATTAACGAGAGGCTGGAGGTTTGGAGACAGGCTCTTGAGTTTAAGGGTTTCAAGTTGAGCAGGACGAAGACGGAATAACTGGAGTGTAAGTTCAACATTGAGCCGAGGGAAGTGGGCGTGGATGTGAGGCTTGAATCACAGGTCATCCCAAGGAGAGCAGTTTCAAGTACCTCGGGTCGGTTATCCAGGAGGGAGGGGAGATTGACGAGGATGGCACACACCGTATTGGGGTGGGATGGATGAAGTGGAGGTTAGCATCTAGAGCCCTGTGTGATAAGAGAGTGCCACCGATACTCAAAGGTAAGTTCTATAAAATGGTAGTTAGACCGGCCATGATGTATGGGGCTGAGTGTTGGCCTGTTAAGAACTCACATATCCAGAAGATGAAAGTAGCAGAAATGAGGATGTTGAGGTGGATATGCAGGCACATTAGGATGGATAAGATTAGGAATAATGATATTCGGAAGAAGGTGGGTGTGGCTCCCACTAATGACAAGATGAGGGAAGCGAGGCTCAGATGGTTCCGGCATGTACAGAGGAGAAGCCCAGATGCTCCAGTAAGGAGGTGTGAGCAGCTGGCTGTGGAGGGCACGAGAAGAGGTAAAGGGCGGCCTAAGAAGTATTGGGAGAGGTGATCAGGCAAGACATGGCTAGGCTTCAGATTTCCGAGGACATGGCCCTTGATAGGAAGCTGTGGAGGTCGAGTATTAGGGCTATAGGTTAGGAGATAGTTGAGTCTTGCCTTACTTCGTACCTTTGTGAGACTAGTTTGGTAGGACTTTTGTCTAAGATAGCTAGTGGTAATGTTGTGCCTTACTACTCTTTCATTTCTCATAGTGCCGGGTCTATTTACTGGCTACCGCTTTTGCTTTGCATCTATCTTCTAGTTTTCATGTTGTTGTTATTCTTCCTATAATCTCTGTGGTGGTACTGAAATTGTTTTCTTTTGTCTTCTTGATCCGAGGGTCTTTCGGAAGCAACCTCTCTACTCCTTCGGGGTATAGCTAAGGTCTGGGTACACACTACCCTCCCCAGATCCCACTAATAAAATTTTACTGGGTCGTCATTGTTGTTGTATTTACTTTTTACTGTCATTATTTAGAGTAAGAAACTTTTTTTTTCTGTTTTCTGAATACTTAGCAAATAAATTTCTTAATTGACATATACTTATTTTGCTTTATACTTTCTTGCTCAAGAATGTTAATTAAAATTTTAAATGAGCTGAATATAATTAGTGTAGAGCAGTCTTGAAAGAAGAATACAGTTAAATCTTTCGATAATAATTATCTCTCTTTACTATAATAATCAAAAAAAATTTGAACCAATTTTTATGTCAGCCAAGAAACAAAGTTGGGCTCATTTGCATTGGAAACTTAGAACTTGGAACTATCAAAACAAAAGATTACTTAAATTTTATAGTCGACATAGTTTGCATTTTTCAAGGATCAGTTAAACATCCCTCATGGCCAGATACTTACATTCAGGCGCCTGATGTACGGAAAACTTGTCTTTCGAGGAAAAGTAAAAGTAAAAAAATGACTTGTAATGTGTGAAACACCAATTCTCAAAATATTGGGGTTTGAGAAAAACTAATTTGACTGCTTTATAAAATTGTACACTAATAAATAAACAAAATTTGTCCCCTCGGAACTATCGTAGTAGAGTTTTTCTTGTTTAGTAGCAAAAGTTAGGGTTTAATGTCGGCCATAAACAAAGATACAACACGACATAATCCTCATATTCTTATAAACTCCTAATTACAACAAAACATGCACTTCATATTCCTAATTTAGTCAAAATTGTATTCCCAACAACTATATTTTTCTACTGATATATATATTTTGGGAATCACTATATAATAAAAGTAAACTATTTGAGTTAAAAGAAAAGCTAAATTAAGATGCTGGTTTTCATGGGCGAATTGACTTGTTATGTATCGGACGTCGTCTTCTAACCCAATGATAATCCATTGTAAAGAAATCAGAAGTGTCTTTCCCTTCAACCCACTCTTGCCTTGTTCCTTTTCTTGCATGCACCATTTTTGCAACTTCTTGCTCATGTTCTTTACCTGGACAAGTCACAAACATGACATTAGTTACTTTCTCCAATCTCGTACATTCAAACATCTCTATAACTGCATTATTTGTTTAAAACATTGGTAGGTGCTATAATAAAATGTGGTTGTAGAGAACAAATATTATAACATAACATACAAAAAGCATAGAAGGAATTGCACGTATAGAGATTCAAAAAAGAATCGATCTGATCCAGGTCATAATCTTTATGGGATTCTCAAAATTATTAATATAAAGTCGTTCGTGCGGAATCGAAGAATTACAAACGACCTTACAAAAAGAATTTAATTGTGTAAACCGAAAACTGAACATTGTTGTCACAAGAAATTGCAAAACCTTATGGAAACAATTGGTTCCAAAGGAAGCTTGGCCGTTATAATTAAGTGTTGTTATAGAGGATGGATGTTAAAAAAAATTCTGACAATGTATCAATAGTTTCGACAAATAAATGAATTTGTTTAAAAATACTTTGACGTTTTGGGAAAAAAACAAGATTAATAAGTATGTTTTTTCAAATATGTTTTTACTCTAATTGGTGTACTGTTAATTAAATGAGACGCTTAAAGAGAGACAATTGATAGTTTATGGAGTATATATACTTTTATGATTAAGATTATTATAAATGTCTTTACACTTTTATGATTAAGACTATTATAAACGTCTTTCTTAAGAAAAGTTAAAAAAATATTTAAGAAAAGATAATATGAAGTAGAGGTAGTATTTTCATTAAATTATGAGTCAAAAGGGGACAAATTGTTGAACTAGTTAAAATGCGAGAAGTTAAAAAGTAGACAATTCGAAACATAAATGGCGTACTTTAAGATTCTGCGCCATATAATATAAAAATAAGTAAAAAGACCACGCATGAAATTATGGAATAACAGTATATCAATGGAAAGCTTAGTTAGTTAGTCAAAGTACGTACAGGATCCTTCAAAAAATAAAACTTTTAGGCCATATTATTAAAACAATGATGAAGCTAGTCCTGTACTTTTCAGTTTTCACGGAAGTGTATTTTTCTCTTAGATATGAACATATATACGTCATGCATGAAACCAGTTAATGTTAATGTTACCATACATGATTAAATTGATACTCCCTCCGTTCCAGTTGACGAGAACCTATTTCTTTTTTGGTCCGTTTAAAAAAGAATGACTCTTTTCTAAATTTGAAAATAATTTAGCTTAAACTTTTAATTCTACTCTTAATGAGAAGCTTTTATAACCACACAAATACTCTGATATATTTACCACCACTAGTTTCAAAAGAATTATTGCCATACAAATATTCTGACTAGTTTAGGACCACAAATTCCAAAAGTTTTCAATTTTTTCTTAAACTCCGTGTCCAGTCAAACATGTTCACATGAATTGAAACGGAGGGAGTACATATATATATATATATATATATATGTATGTCTACACAGACACACACAAACATTTATTCTGCATGTTTGCAACACATCCAAAAAATTAAAAAAAAATAGGTGTATTACCTGGTAGTGAAGCTTGTTTTACAGTATTGAATGGGACCAAATGCTTTTGATCTCCCTTGCTTTTCACCTGCTTTATGAAAAAAACATGTCATTTACATGAGAAAATACAATTATATACTGAAAAATAAGGGACTCCTAGCTTATAATACTCAAGAATAGAAAGGAAAATAGAAAAACAAAAAATTAAACTCATTACATTTGGCTGTTCATTGAGCTTCAGCTTCCTAGGACTTGAAGAGAGAGTCATCTTCATTTCATGATCTGCCAAAATTAGAATAAAATGAAGTTAGATGAAATATAAGTGAAAGAAAAAGTAGGCTAAGGGCTAGAAAGAAAATGATGAAATACCTAACAGTGGAGTAGCAAATGAAAATGAAGATAACATGAATAATGAGAAACAAATGAGTAGAGTAGAGATGATTGATCTGATGATTTCCATTCTTATGCTTAGTTTGTTAAGTGGCTGATAATGGAAGTGTCATTCTTATGGACATTAAACTTGCAATTTATAGCAGTCAAAGAAGGAAGGAAGGAAGGAAGGTAAAAGGCTAAAGGCCACAGAGTCCAAGGAAAAGAAGAGAGAAAGAAAACATACACAAAGCACAAAACTGAGAGTTCCAAAATACATATTTTTTGAGTTTTTGCCTTTTTAGGAACCTTCACACCATTTAGGTTGATTTTGTGTTACCTAACATCCTACCCTTGTAGGACCATTCATCTGTGTAATAAGAAGAGGTGATGTATGCTGACAAAATTGTTACATTTCTTCACGTATGTCTGTCGAGCAAACTCAACGTGATAATTTAATTTATAATTTACGTTTGGAAAGAGTTGAAGTGATATACACCATCAGTATAAATAATATTTTACATCTTCAAAACATTTAAAGGATATCTATATTTAAATTTATCTCAATATTGTTATTCTTATCTCTTATACCAAACAACCCTAAAACAATTTAATACTTTCTTCTTCGTACAATTTGCAGGGGATTAAATAAAGCTCACTTGGAATTCATTAGGCCACAGTGATACTATAAGTTGAAGGAGTTTAATTCCTTGTATAGTCACCTAACTTATGAGAATATCTATTAAATCACTGTTGTTTGGTTTGGAACAATAAAGTCATCCAAGTGCTGTTTTTTGATTAAGAAAATAAAGAACACTTAGGTGCCATGTCATATTAAAAAATAAATTTTTAATAATAAAACTCATTTAATCCATGTCTAACCCACCTGATAAGAAAATGGGTCTAATTTTAAATAATTTCTTATGCTAACAAAGAAAATCTCTCTCTCTCTCTCCTCCATATAAATATAGAGGAGAGAGAGAAAGATTTTCTTTGTTTAATATAAGAACTTATTATTTAAAATCTCTCTCTCTATATATATAGTTAAACCAAGTGGCACTTTAAGAAAAGGACTTATGGCAAAATTATAATAAAACTAATAAGCATTAGGATAAAGTTAATAGGAATTGTAAAAAAAATTATAATAATAATTGAAAGATAAAGTTTGAAATTTGAATTTAAAACTAAATATTTAACAACAGATATTAAGAATAAGATTCACTAGATAGTCCCATTAAAATGATGTATTATTTTGAAATTTAGATGGTCTTATCAGATATATATTATTTTCAAATATGCAATTATAATTACTTAAATTTGAACTGAAAAATTAAGATCAAATGCTTTTTAACTAGAAGATAAATATTTTTTAAAACACATAAAAAATACTGGTGAAGGATATTATTATAAAAATTATTTTTTATTGAATAATTTTAACGGTCTATAAAATCATAAATATATTATTATCGTAAACTTATAAGTAAAATATATAAAATCTTCATATAAAGCAGTAAATTTAAAATTTTCTTATTATTATATTATAAAGCAAAATAATATCATCAATATTTTTAATCTGAATATCCAATTTAAGTTTCGAAACTTATAAGAGATCTAATCAATAATGCTTTTTAGAATAGTGTAAAATACATTATAGAAATATCATATTAACTAGACCAATGTTTGCAAGGAAAGAAAAATAACTGTTTGTGGAAAATAAATTGTATTATTAAAAAATATATATTTTTATGACATGGCATGCCAAATAGGTATTTCTTATTTTTTGAGTCAAAAAGTCATAGTAGAGTGGTCTTATTGTCCCAAATCAAACAAAGTAACTTTGGTAGGATAATCTCATAAGTGGGGTGACTATGCAGGGAATTAACTCTAAAATTGAAGGCATTGTCAACTCTCAAATCACTGAATTGGTCCTTTGTAACATAAAAATGGACAGTTAGAAACAAAATTGCATGGGATGCCCTATTTAGTCGTCCCCATTTAACTGGTATTCATTTTCATTATTTATAATTATTTTTTAACTAGTATTCAAAGTTTAGATAACTTCAAGCCTCCTCTTCTTCTTCCTCATCCTCCTCGTTGTTCTTTTTCTTCTTCCAACTTGTCACGATCCAAGTCTCAGCGGAACAGTAACGGCGCCTAACACTACTTGCTAACCAATCCAACAGTCACACAATAATAATGAATTTGAATAAACATGGTTTAATAAATTCAAGAATGGAAATATCGTGAAATAACTGATGAAAACACAACAATACTGCTACAACCATCCCAATAATATGATGTCAACGAGTACATGAACACTACTGGATATCAATACAAAAGCCAAATCCTCAATACAACTATCAGGACAATAGAACGATAACAAAGGAAATAAATGAAAGAGAACTTCAAGGACTGCGGACAGCATAGCAGCTACCTCGTAGTCTCCCAAAAGCTGGTAGCAACACAACTCTAGAAATCACCTCATTTCTTTGTTTTGGAAATAAAGGTGACGGTGAATTCATATAGTATTTGTGAGCATATTTTAAGGTAGTTTATGGTGTTTTATAGTGGTGAGCTGTCGTGGAGCTTTATTTTTTACTATTGCTTAGGGTTTCTTCTTCTTCTATTTAATTACAAAATGAGTTTGTTAGATTTATTGTTGTTTTGACAAATTGATAATTGCGGTTTGTTCTTTATGATATTTGGAGGTTATGTTTCAAATTTGAGCTTATTTGGAGTAGATTTAGATGTTAAATCATATATTGAATTGTTGAAATTCGAAGAACAAATTTTTGTTTCTGGGCAATTTGCACTTCAGACCTACGTAGCCTTAAGTGCATGAAAACATTGGTTGCACTTTAGACCTGTTTGGCCTTAAGTGCATCTGAAGTATAATATTTTCACTTCAGTCCTATTAAGCCTTAAGTGCATCTGAAGTATAATTTTTTCACTTCAAACCTATTTGACCTTAAGTGCATGAAAATATTTGTCGCACTTCAGACTTATTTGGCCTTAAATGTATCTTAAGTGCAATTTTTGCACTTTAGACTTAATTGATCTTAAATGCATTGTACTTCAGACGAATTGTTTTTAAACTCCAGACACGATAAGTCTAAAGCTGATCTTAAAGTGGATAGGCTTGTAAAGTTTTGTGCAAAGTGGATATAAATTTAATTATGACCATAAAACTGTGTATAGATGCAAATGCCCCAGTTTTTAGTGATCTACACAATGGACCTTGACCAAAAGTGTCAAAGGACAACTTTCCCAGCCAAGGACCTTGCTCTATCAGGCATTTCCTACAACAGTGTGAGCTTTGTTCTAAATCAGAAGCCCATATTTGTAGAGAATTACATGTCCAAAATTGCAAACAACAAGAATCTCTGGCAGTAACCAGAGAAAAGCAGAGACCTCTCTTTCTTTCAGTTTAACCATCTGTATCCCGTTTGGCACAACTAATTCACATTCGCCGAGTAAGTCCACTAACAACAAATACAGCAATAACCGACAATAGCTACGGATATCTGCAACAATATACATACTAAGAACTCTCACAATGTGAACAGTAGATGAGTATAGGATAGATTGTATAAGGAAAACAAAGATGCAAGAAAAGATTTTACATCTGCAGCCTCCATGTTTAATAAAACAAACTCTAAAGCCATGTAAAACCTACCAAGAATAGCATGCCACCCCCTAAGAGAATATCAACATGTATACTTACAATATTCAAAATGTTCAACATTTAAGGTTATGTATATTTTTGAACTAAGAACCTTATAAATAGAATAAATTAAAAAAAAGAATTTTAGAATCTACAACACAGAAGGCCCTGCTTCCAACCCTTTTGTTTTCGTAAACGCCTCCTTTCTGCCTTTGCCATTCTTATTGGACTGCTATTCCATTCATTTTGTAAACTGCAAAAAGAAAGGGAAAATGTTAATCACAAGTTACTAATCAGGATTAACTGGAAATGAAAAGGAAACTTAAAGCATGAGAAGTAGCAAAGCATTACACTGGGAAGGCAAAGGATCTGGCACTGGTTGTGCTGGCATCTGATCGAAGAGAGATGCTCCCAGAATACGATATAGGCCCTGAGTAAGTAATAGAACCTGATGCAGGAACTACAGAAAAACTTGCCTCTCCATCCGCAAAATGACCTTGGTCACCTGGTGGGAAATTACCCGAGAGTTTATCTTCAAGATTACCCACATTTTGGGATTTTTGTTGAACATTGTCAGCAGTATTGTCCACACTGTTATGAGCTTGACTAGCAGCTGAAAGATCATCAGAATTCCCATCCTTGGGAACGACAATGACCTTTGACATGAGAGAATCTTCAGGCAAGTTTTTGACATCTTTTTCCTTGCTTATTGTGGAGTCTGGCTGGGTCGAGTTGAAGTCGAAAATACTAGCTCCAGTTACCTTCTTGCTATTGTCGAATAAGTTGGAAGTTGGACCATTGTTGTCCGTCTCATTAGACGCAGAGACTGCAGTCTGGCTTTCCAAAGTTGCTTGCTCCAAAGGCATCTGCAGTTCAATAAACTAAATCTTTAAACATTACCAACCAAAAGAATGTGGCCAAAGAACACACCTGTAAAGCTAATACGAACAAACCTGATCAGGTTGCAGTGCAGATTGATCACCATCAGATTTAGCTTTTTGGGAATTAAGGTTGGATTCCTCCGTACGAACCACAGTATTAGCAGATGATGTCTTTTCTGTTGCATTAGTAGCATTCCCATTTGCAGTACATTTTGAACCAAAAATCATCATCAAATCCTCCAGATAAGAATCCTTATCAGCATTTTTGTTGGGACTATCTTCTGCGGAGGGATTGAAACCATTTGGAACAAGTACTCCAGTAGCCTGCTCTTGTTCTATATCATGACTCGCAACGACATTCTTGGCGTCTTCGACAGATGAATCTTTTGATAAAGATGAAGTGAGTGACCCCTCATCAACACTTTCCCTTGTGTTACTCTGCTGGTCTTCATCCGCACTAACGGAAACGGACGTGCTAGGTTGATCATCTTTCCAGCTTTCAATTAGAACTTTATCCACTGCAGGTACACCTTCATCCATGCATATATCTTTAACAATGTTAAAGTTACTCTCTCTGTAGCAAACTGTCAATTCAGGCAGATCATGATCGGTGATACCTTTATCGCTATATAAATTTGTGTTGTTCTCAAACAACTCTGAGTGAGAGGTAAAAGGCGAATCAGAGTCTATGGTTTTATTTTCTCTGTGATCAAGAAAATCAACAATCATGGAGCACTCATATTCTGGAATATTCCATGGCTGATCTCGATCTTTTGTATCACATTCAAATGGATTTCCACCCCTCTTGCTATGAATGATACTCGACAAGCCTCCATTTTGATCATTCGTCATGCTTGCAGCATCAATTTCATTTGTGTTACTTAAGGGAAAGTCACAGGCAAAAGGATTTCCACCTCTCTTGTCAGTGATTACTTTCGACATGTCTACATTTTGATCGCCCCTCACACTTGAAGCCTTAATTTTATTGTTGGTATCAAAAAATATAGAGTCATCAAGTTCAGGAACTTTCCAGAATTCATTCCCATCTTGTCTGTCGCATGCCAAAGGGTCTTCGCTATTGTCATGGACATTTGTATTTGCAAAGTCTTTTGTTGGAAAACCTAAAGAATCTTCCTCCTCGAAACCATTTGAATGACTTAATATCCCGTCCTGACTTCCTTTCATGTTAGGCTTCTCTTCAGCTGTGTCAAGGACGCTGTTGTTGCATTCAAATGTTTTAGAATCATGCACAGAGACTAGGTTTGAATCACAAAACAGAGGATGGTTATCTGCAGTCGAATTTAACTTCTCAATGCAGGGATCAACTTTCGTAGGAATAACACTATTAAAAACTATCAATAAACTCCCCAAGTAAATATATCTTGAAATAGACGTATATATCTAGAAATAATACATTTATTTACTTCATACTTATTTGTCAAAACACACTAAAGGGTAGCCCGGTGCACTAAGCTCCTGCTATGCGCGGGGTCGAAAAAGGGCCGGACCATAAGGGTCTATTGTACGCAGCTTACCCTACATTTCTGCAAGATTTCCACGGCTCGAACCCGTGATGTCCTGGTCACATGGCAGCAACTTTACTAGTTACGCCAAGGCTCCCCTTCATTTGTCAAAACACACTAAAAATTACAAAAAAACTGCAATGCTTAAGCAGCTGCAGCACAAAAGCAAAAAGAAGAAAGAGGAGTTCGAGTACACACCAGACTTCATGGTTTGCATCAGCTGGTAAAGTCTGGAGAATTCTCAAAAGCTGTGAAGCAAACATCAAAGTAGCCAGGAAGAAACACAACTCTGAAACCTGTGTCAATATAAATTTCAAGAATATTTTTAAGAACATTGGCTAAAATCTGCTGCAACTTCCCAGAATCAGAGTAAATTTTAGCACATACCCAGCAGAAGTTTGAAGAAACTACTAATATATTACTTAACAGGTTTGAGAAACCACTATCCAGTATAAATCAACCTTTGATGTTTAATGACCCGTTTAGTGGTGGATCCAAAGAAGATGAGCCTTGGCGTAACTGGTAAAGTTGTTGCCATGTGATTAGGAGGTCACAGGTTCGAGCCGTGGAAACAACCTTGCAGAAATGCAGGGTAAGGCTGCGTACAAAAGACTCTCATAGTCCAGCCCTTCTCCAGACCCCACGCACAGCGGGAGCTTAGTGCACCGGACTGTCTTTTTTTTGGGTGGTGGATCTAGACTAGACGCAACGAGTTCAACAGAACCTATTGCACGTAGCTTAGACTATATGTATGTGTGTGTGAGAAGAAAAATTGGCACATATGTAAAGAGTAAAACCTCAATGACTATAAATCCTGAATTCGCCATTGATTCGCTTACAATGAATTGATAAATAATTAAACACAACTAGAAATAAGCTCAAATTAAATAAAAAATCAGTTCAAGAGAATAGTTCAAACCCATGGCCAGAAAACAGGTAAGGCTCTCAATCTTGTATGCTGCTCATAAGTTAATATTCTCTTCAACATAGGATTCCCACTTTTTCCAGAAACTCAAAGATGCCAAAAGGTGCTAAATCATCTCACTCATAAGATGCCCATAATTTAAAATAAAACAAAGTGCAAGTCAGACCTCATCTTTATTTTATCTTTTTTGTGACTTTCTTTTCATTTAATTTTTTTTCCTGTCAATAAAATAGTGAATTTATGTTTAAATTGCCAAAACCACCAGGAATCTTAACTTTGTCCACTTTTGAAGAAAAAGACAAGAAATGATCACCCTTTTGAAAATTTGTACAAAGCTCAAATGAGTACATAATTAAAGATCAATCTCCACCATCAATTTTGTTCTTTAGCTAAATTACATAATCATTTCTAACTAGATCTATATTCTGATTGTTTAATAACAAAATCTCTTCATAAAAAGTTAAAAAATTTAAAAGAAAAAGATTTCTTCACAATGATACATTCTGACAGCTTGTCATGGGATCCCAAGAAAAATCACAATCTCATCTCATAATCCATAAAAAAGAATTACTTTTTAATTATTTAATCAAATGATTAGCATATAACTTTACCTGGCTAAAAGTGGATCAAAAGAATTTTCCTCTTTATCCCTTTAGTACAAAGTTCTGCTTCTGGGTTCCACTGCAAAAAATTAAAAAACACCAAATTTCATCAGATTAAACACATAAATAGAACCTTGCTACTTCAAAAAACTAAAACCATGAAATACGAGAAAAAAATCCAATCTTTGCCATGGAAATTGAAAATCCAACAGCAGAATCAAACTAAATATGAAGAATAATCCCAAAGTTCTACACATATAAAAGTAGCAAATTTCATCAAATTATAGAAATAAAACTTAGTACTTCAAAAAAAAAAAAATCTTAAGGAATAATGAAATACGAGTAAAAATCAAATCTTTGCCAAGAAACTTAAAAACCCAATTGCAGAATCAAACTAAATAAGCAGATCAATCCAAAGATTTTAAAAACAATCTCCAAAATTCGAAAAATCTAAAAAGAAAAAACACCTTAATTTGTCTTGTTGTGAAGAAGAAGAATAGAGATGAGATGAAGTCGGACAGTTAATATACACTTAGCTTATAAAACGACAAAAGATCATGCCGTTTTAATTTGCTTCGTTGAGGATATATAGAAAAAAGAGAGAAACTGTATGTGAAGTTAGAAAACGCAATGAATGTGAATGAAAAGAGAGAGTTGGAAGCCAGCAAACATTAACACAGGCTGTGTTACACCGCTACCCAAGTTTACATAAAAGGTCAACTCTTTCTCTCTGTTTCTCTCTCTCTAAACATATATATATATATATATATATATATATATCTGAAAAATACGGTGTGCAATTAATGTAAGGATACTTATCTTGTATAATGGTGTACGTGAAAAAGAGAGAACAGTTGGTGGTGGTCATAACTCATAAAGGTGCAGGGCACGAAGAGGAGCTTATAAAAAGGCATTAATTATTGTTGTACACACAATACATAAAGTAGGAAAAGAGAAAGAAAAAAACAAAAAGAAAAGAATATATATTTTTATATTCGAAAGGGGCGGCAGACCTACCGGAAAAACAGATCAGCCGATTCACTACTCCGGGGACAGAGCAGTATTAAATCAAAGGAATCAGATCCATAACTAATACTGTCGTAATAAAGACTGTAATCTAAAAAAGAAACTGTAGTAGAGAGAAGAGAGAGGAGTGGTGGGGTTTTGTT